>QCXZ01000001.1:33118938-33309813 GCA_025024175.1 Rhyzopertha dominica | reverse complement strand
TTCCAGTTAAACCGAAAATTTCAGCCTGGACTGATTCTACTATAGTTCTCTCATGGCTTTGCACCGCACCCATCTTCTTAAAACGTTTGTATCTAATCGCAGTGGTCCAAATTCACGATATTCTCGAGCCTAATCTATGGCATCATGTTTCATCTGATGAAAATCCTGCCGATTTGGCATGCAGAGGACTGCTGCCTTCGAATATCAGTTCATGCGATCTTTGGTGGACTGGCCCTCCGTGGCTTAAGCTTCCTTGCACAGAATGGCCAATTTCAGAAAACGTTCCTGTTGCTTCTGATAATATTCCCGAACGAAAACCGTCCATTCGTTGATCTCAACAGTAACTGTGAGGACTGAAGAAAGTGAAGTTTTGCAGCGTTTTTCAGACCTTCATTCCCTGCAAAGAATCACTGCATGGTGCCTTCGTTTCATTAACAATTGCAGGAAACCTTTGAGTCGTCAATCCAGTGCCATTTTGTCGTGTGTTGAACTTCAGAACGCTCTTATGTGCTGGGTTAAACATACACAGGAGGTTTATTTTGATGCAACTGCTGCTACCAAATTTTCGAAAACTCTATCTTCTTTAAGCCCCTTCAAAGACACATTAGGCATATGGCGGGTCGGTGGAAGACTTCAAATTCTTCTCTACCATACTCTGCGAAGCATCCTATTCTGCTTCCTAAACATAGTCACTTAAGTCACTTGATAATTGACTATTATCATCGGTCTTACTTGCATGTTGGTCCTAGAGCCCTACAGTCTTTATTGTGCCGCACCTTTTGGATAATTGCAGCGCGAAGTGTCATTCGTCAGCGCCTTAGACGGTGTCTTACTTGTTTGCGCCAGAAGCACCCGCTTTACATCCCACCATGGGAAATCTGCCTTCCTCGAGGGTAAGTCAGGGTCGACCATWTCTTAATGTTGGTGTAGATTTTGYAGGTCCTTTCCCTATCAAAGAATCAACTCGCAGAAATGCTAAAATTTCCAAAGCTTATCTAGCGTTATTTGTTTGTATGGCTACTAAGGCTGTTCATTTGGAACTGGTTTCACATTTGTCGACTGACGCATTCTTAGCTTCCTTGAATCGTTTTGTTAGTCGTCGAGGCCTCTGTCGCTGTATTTATAGCGACAATGGTAGAAATTTTCTTGGAGCCACTAGATATTTAATGGACGTTCAAAATTATATCCTCTCTGCTCCACATTTTGAAACTATTACGAATGCTCTAAGCAGTCAAGGCATCGAATGGAAATTTATCCCGCCTTCTTCTCCACACTTCGGAGGAATTTGGGAGAGTGGTATAAAATCCGCTAAGTATCACGTTAAAAGAGTAGTAGGCGCACAAGCTTTTACTTTTGAAGAGTTCGCTACATTATTTTGCCGTATCGAAGCTGTTCTTAATAGCCGCCCTCTTTGTCCAATTTCGTCAGATGCAAATGAATTTGATGTTCTTACTCCCGGTCACTTTATTATAGGCGGTCCTTTATTAAAAGTTCCGGAGTATGATTTAACTAACACTAAACTGAACCGCTTGTCCCGTTGGCAACTAATTCAACAATCTATGCAATGTTTTTGGAACCGGTGGAGGAGACTACTTGCATACTCTTCAACAGAAATCTAAATGGACCAAATCCGTAAATAATATTGTTGAAGGCGACTTAGTATTAATACACGAAAATAATGTACCTCCTTTGCATTGGCCTTTAGGGCGCGTTGAACGTGTGTATCCGGGTTCTGATAAAGTTGTCCGTGTAGTGGACGTTAAGACTAAAGCTGGTGTGTTTCGTCGTCCTGTTGTTAAGCTAAGTCCTTTACCAAAGGATTAGCCTGACAAAATGGTGTGTACATTTAGCCATAGCCATTTGCAATGTTGTTAATAATTAAGTTTTGTTACCTCTTTCATACAAATTTTAATTTTGAGTTACCTTATTCAATAGTTATTTCTTTAATGGCGATACTCGCTAATATTTAAATATTATTTAATTTTGTTATCAAAATTGGTGGGCGGTTATGTTGGATATTGGATCCAGTTTTTTGTTGCTCCTTTTTCCGTTTACCATTTTTGTCCTTGTCTCTCCTGAAGACCACCAGTTGCACCGTATCTTTCGTGGTGTGCGCGCTCGTGCCATTTTCGCTAACAAGACCAAGTCAAGTACTGCACCCCTTGGCCTGCAGTCCCACTGTTCTACAACCTACTTACGTAAGTCCTGCTCTTACTATTCGCTCTCCTACGCGACACAAATATTTTTTTACAGATTTTAGTTTCGTTTATTTCTCGTTTACCTATTAAGCACTAAGAATGAAACAAAGCTGTAATTACTATTTTAATCTTTAATTTTTAGGTTATATCTGTATTGCGTAAATATACACGCGGTACATACAAGCCTGTCACGGAAAATATTCGCCGGGAGGAATATAGGACTCTTAGCTAGTAATTAAACAACTTCCGTTGCTCAGATCGCATGTATTTCTATTGAAGGCCTATATGTTAAATAGCAAATCCTTGCAATAAGGAATAATTCTCAATTCCCTTTTCACAGATTCCTATTTAAACCGAATACAGACTTTTCCCCATTTCTTTGTTTGACACAGGACCCCAGAAGCGCTTTTTCGGTGGTAGTCAGAAAAAAGAATGATAATTAATTGAGTTACGAGCAGACAAAACACTGCACTCAACTTTCTCACAACGGCTACAGGGGGTGAGGATTTAGATTTTATATAAGAGAGCTGGGCAGAATAACGCCGATAAACGTATTCTGCAGCAAAATTGTATTCTAATTCAACAGAGGTTCGAATATAGAACACTCACAGCATTTGTTGAAATACTCAATGTTCGAAGCGGTTTTAAAACAACAACATGGTTATGACTGAGTACTGAATCTTTACGTGTACAATTTTTTAAATTTTAGCAACATAAGGTTGCCTAGCAGCTTAGGCAACCAAGAAAGTTTTGAACTTTTTAAAAAGTACTTTAAATCAGAGGTTGAATGAAAAGCTTGTGTCAACAAGTAAACTACACTTATAATGAGGAATTAAATTTTATTAATAAATTATTAAATTAGCATTGATAGTGTCAGCTCTTTTATAAAGCAATTCTTATAAAAATATACTGTTAACAAAAATACAATTAACAATATTGTTATTTTAATGGGTTTAGCAGGCATAAGAGAAAATGAAAAAGTATTGCCAGCCTTGACCGAGATTTAACTTTTTCTTAAAGTCGTGGCCGTATAACAATGTGTTGTAACATAGTTTTTTTGGGTTTAACTAGTTCTGTCTTGAACCTGGGCCTCCTGGTTATCGCTATTGCGCTATGGGAACTCGAGGGCGCACCTTGTGTTAATAAACCAGGAGGCCCAGGTTCAAGTTTCCGTGAGAGCAAAACATGTTTTCCCAACTTAAAATTTGCCGTTGAACCCACCAAAAACAATCCTTTAATACCATATTGTGAATAACTKTGGCAATAAATATCGGAAAGCTTGCATGGTGCAGGCTTATAGGTGAAGAAGTTTTTTGACATTAAAAAATATTCATCACAATCGGCGTGCAAAAGTAAGTAGTTATCTATTTTATTGTAAATGGAAACTTCTGCGTCTTGTACTATATGTGTTACGGTAAAACGAGTCAATTTAGTAGAAAGTAGATTTTACTATAGTAGTTAATATTAATACATACGTAAATTACCAACATTATGTTGTATCATAGGAACGTGAACTCGAACCTGTCCAGCAAAGTTTGATGATCATATCCCCTAGGGGTATAATATCCTTCGTTTAAGTAAAACATAAGTTTAAACAGCTTCCAATGGACAGATCGAGCTGAACAACATGCGTTTTGTAAAAGGGAAACTAGATCAAAATTACATACTCTAACTGAAAGCGAACAAGGGGAGATAGGATGAATTGATAGTGTCCAACATGTGATTGCAAAAGGTAAACTTGTGGTCAAAAATAATACCTAGGTCCCTGAACTCATCCAGCTTGTTCAAAACCATACCCTTAAGATTATAGTACTAGCTAACTATATTGTGTTTTCTGGAGAAACAAACAAACATTTAAAATCATTGAGATGTAAAAGATTAGTAAGACATCATCTATTCAGATAATTAAGATCATTTTGAACTATGTGATCATTTAGAGAAGTTATAGTATTGAATAATTTAAGGCCATCCGCAAACATGAGGTTCAGACTCTTTAGTGAGTCAGGAAAATCTTCAGTTTCTATCCCTACGGGATTCCAGAAGTAGGAGAGAAAGGAATAGAAGTGTAGTTCGCATAACGCACTCTATTTTCTCTGGACAACAGATAGACATAGAAAGGGCGCACCAAAGAGGAAAATAATAATAATATTAATAATAATAATAATAATAATAATAATAATAATAATAATAATAATAATAATAATAATAATAATAATAATAATAATAATAACAATAACAATAACAATAACAACAACAACAACAATAATAATAATAATGTAATATGCGGGTTTATAACATCCTTGGTTAAATTTCAGGAGCAACTGGTAATGAGTTTGAGGCCAGACTTAATAATTTCTAATCATTATTGGTATAAAGTATAATGCTTTCACAGGAATTTTGTATAGACTTATAAAAATCAGTCTTATAAAACGGTGGAATATCGTGCAAACGAGAGTTATAATCCTAAACCAATTATTTTTATTGGATATCTGCTATGTACATCCATTCTATCACAATAAAGAATCAATGATAATATTTAGAGTACTGTAACAATCATAGAAGATACCCTATAAGAAATTATGCAGTTGTGAATGTGGATAAAAAATAATCTATTACAAATGATGTTACAGTTGTAAAGAAACAGCCCCAACCTTGACCCTATGCACCAAAATCAATTCATGCTCTAAATTGCTTACACGCAACGCTAATCTCTCCCCTCAGTCTTTTCATACACACGACACGCCAGAAATAAACCCAATCGTGAAACAAAATTTATAGATACTGACACGAACTCCCGAAACTCACGGGCACGGATTCCATCGCGTTTTAAGCATCTAATGAATTATGAATATGGCGGTTTCCATAAAAACACCTATTATCGGGCGGTTCACTTAGCTAATGCAAGTAGACGGGAAATTCAACACATTAGCCGACGGGTCGCACTTTCCTCCCTAGCATGGCAAACCTTAGGCGACGTTGCCGAGTGCCTTTAGTGGTCTTCTCAAAGTTGATAATTCAGATTAAATTATGATTAGACCCTCGACAATGATTAGCAGTAGTCTATAAAATCGATAAAAAGCGTTTTCAATGTAGTTAATCGGGATCAACTGACGTCTATTTCCTAATCTTTGCAAATTTATCGGAATGTCAAAATGTAAGTCTGAAAAGTAATGGCAAATATACGCGCGAATAAAAGACTTTTGAAACGTATATTTCAATTTTAAAAAATCATACCATTTTGCAATGTTTCTCTAAGAGCGCTTACTTACATCTTTTGTACAGTCGAAATACAGGAAATCAAAATTAATTCAACGATTTTATCTATTTCAGATTATTGTAACGCTTTCCAATAATAATTCCAAGTTCTAATATTGAATCTTAAGAACATGCAAAGTTTTTGACCTGGACACGTTTTACACCGCAGTTTGTGAACGGTCTGGAAGTTCAGAGACCCATATTGCCGATCATCTAGCGGTGGTTTTACGAAACGAAACGAACTACGACGTGTTACAATGGTTAACTACCTCATCTACCTCGTCTTTTTTATACAATTGACATAACTCACTTCAAAACAGCTGTCCAAAACCCTTTTATCAATTTCTTGTAAAATACTATGCAATCGCTAATAAAGTTTATTTTACAATAAAAAACAAGAATACTTTCTTCAAAAAGTACTCACTTGTTTGTTCTTGGATAAATAGTTTTTCTAGTCGCAAAGCACATGCAAAATAATCTAAAAATATACAAAAACTGAAAACTTAAAAAATCTAACTTTCAAAACTATGATCTATATCAAACACTTAACGACTACAAAATCCTGTTCACTGAATTTGACTTATTTTTAAATCATTCTATTTATCATCTATTATATGTTAGCAAGAAACTAGACATTTTTTTACCAATTTAACAATTTTATGTTGAAGATAAATGCAACTGCAAAAAGTTAAATGATTTACGCGAAAAGTATTTATTGCAGATTTATATTTTTCAGAACTTAGCGGAGGTAAACTAGCAAAGTTGATGTTCTTAAAAACAACGTTACATTCCTCTAATAATTCGGGAATTGTATTCCTTGTTACGTCAATCTGCAATAATAATGTACTTTTTAATCGCAAATTAAAGCTGAAATTTGGTCATAAAGATACACAACAACATTCTAAACCTAGAAGGAAATGAACTTTAGCGTTCTAATTCGCCACACTTATCATTTTAATAATCCGCTTATCACTACGAAGATAATCTGTATAGAATCTGTATAGAAACTGGTCATATATGGTTAAACAATATAGGTTGAATAGCTACATATTTGCAAAAAATGCAATGGAAACGTAACACAACTGAAAATTTAGATGGCGATGCCATCTTTCAATAAAAAAAATCAGTTAAAGTCGCTAGATAGATAAAGTACCGCAATTGTCCGCCATTTTAGTGCAAAATATTAGAAAGAGATGGGAGAGATAACCAAACTATCAAACCTGACCTTAAGAGGGATACGAAGTACCGAAATTTAGAGCTTTACGGGATTAACTGTACAAGGCTCAGTTTTGCACCGATTTCAACCAGCGAGGACTTAATCGAAAGACGAAAGAATGTTTTACAGTTTGGCTTGATTACATTTCTGATGCATATTACACCTGATTCTTAAGAAATTAATGAAGTTGACTAATTGTATCCATATTTGATAGTCACATAAAACGCTTTCAACAGCAGCTAATAAAAATTTAATCAAGCCAAACTGTAGTTCAAAGTTTCAGTTACGTATGTTTTAAATCTGGACGGGATTGAACAAATAATGATTTAGTTATGGCAAATCCAGTAATGGTCTACATGCCGATATTTCTGGTATTCAGCGGCCCGTCACTATCCCCACTKTTTTCTTTTGGCAGCTATCAGGCCGGTGTTGTCGATGAGCGAGGTGAATCGGAAATATCCGATCATGTTCAATCAGTTCAATATTCGTATACTTGTTTGGCGCGAAACCGTGTGTGTGACTTAGTTTTCTAATTTCTACGCCAGAATATTAGAAATCTAGCCAATTAGCACGTTAATATGGGTAAAACCGCAAATAAATCTAGGCCAAGAGTGTCCCAAATAAAAAAAAATAAAGGAAATATCACAAACTTAGTAGCAGCCAGACAAAAATTGCGTACGAAGTTTGTGCAAGAGATGCTAGAAACATGTGTCAACAGAGCGTGTACACTGGATGTAAGTATAATACAAATTCAACATACATTACAATGCAAATGCATTCTTCTGATTATGCAGCTGCCTTTAAGCTGCAATAGTGAATTGAAGGTTAATAGCCTACTGTGACATAAATATCATATAATAAGCAGAATTCTTGAACTAATAAATCGCAGTTTGATTTAGATAACGTATTTGTTTCAAAAGCTCCAAATACTGATTTCTAAAGATTATTAACTTTTAACTACATTTGCACTGATAGTTAATAACTCGTTTTTTTACATTATTTGGGCTAAAATATTGCATTCTCCCACGTATGTACTTTATTCAACAAATTAGAGAGCTGGCAGATATCAGGCTCCCATGCAGTGTTGTTTGACTTTTCCCTAGGTAATTGGCATCGCGTTTTATGCATAAGAACTTTATATCTGACAGTGTTATAATCTTTAATGTTAAATTTGATTGATTTGGTTCCCTCTCCCACCTCTCTAATATTTTGCACTAAAATGGCGGACAATTGCGGTAAGTACTTTATCTATCTAGGGACTTTAAAATCAGCAAGATGAAGAAGCCACCTAGCCGTCACAGTGAAAACTAAGTAATTCTTCTAAGGATAATTGACCTGTAATTTGTCAAGTTCGTATGCATCTGCATATGTCAACTTAACATTAGGCCCTCATGCAGCAAATTATAATTGGAGATGTCACGTTTATTTAGGTTCTGTCCGGCTGATTACAATAAATACTTCTAGAGGAGGTAAGGCAAGTAGGTTCTAATGACATTATAGATACGAGGTTGAATGCTTTCAGCAATACCTATTTCGAATTTATACTGACAGATTTTGTTCCACAGTTCTGCTGTTTGATAATTTTTATAAAAGAGAACCAATATTATACAAATTGTTGCTAATCAGGAATCAATACATAGAATTACATAAGGTGCAATATCACTATTGAAACTATTTTTATTTTGTTAGGTTGTTTTTACATCTAATGTACTGATTTTTATTATGAGTCCTATGCGAAATAAATCAGCGAATAGCCATATACTGCTTACCCAATCCCCACATATATTTTGTTACTTATGAAGTTTGCCCAGAAAAAGTTACATCGAATGGAATATCAAATTTAAATAATCCGCACACTATTTACTTAAAAAGTCGGTCCTCACTTCGGTCTCTTAAAATCTACGTAACGGATAAAACTGTCGATGTGGGAACATCGCAGAACGTGATTGCGAATCCTAAAGCAACGAAATGAGGAAGAAAAGAGGGGGTGTACGAAATAGAGGAGTGCACGTGCGACACGTCGAGGTATACAATGTACGCAAATGGCATGTATTTTCAGCAGCAAGCCAGTGACGACGAATTGTACCACTGCGACGTCAGTAAATTCTCATCTGAATGCATGATTCAAAAGACTCGCGAAATGGTTCTGCGAAATGAGTTTTTTTGCATTCCGTCATCTGCTGGCGTTGACGGACTGCTTTGCATTTGTCATGATTAAAATCGACAGTGATGTAATATAGAATAATTCTGCGAGTTTAATGAGTTTTGGGAATAAAAGTTAAAATCCGTCAACGGATCCGACGTTAGTTTCAGGAAATAATTTAAAATACTATAAATTAGTTTTTTAAGTAGAATTAGCTGCTTAATTACCTAAAATAAGCACTCACCTACTCACATCAGGTATAGTTTTAGAGGAAATGTTGGAGACATACCTGAAAGGATAAGAATTATCATACGATTACTAAATAAAATCTTATAATAGACATAAGGACAAAAATATAAACCCTAAGACGTTTTATTTAATCTATCGGAAGTGAATAATGAAATTCCCTTTGCCGTGTACTGAAATTTTATTTAAAAAGTAATCGCCTGTACAGTCGGTTGCATTAACGTCCTAAGTAAAATAATTACAGCATTACTTATGGGAATGATGTACAGTTATGACCTTGTAGATAAACGAGCTGTCTAGTATACAAAAATGAAATAGTATTTGTTGAGTCMATATTGTTTAGCCCAGMATTCAATGGAATTTTGCAACAAACTGTACATACATCCAAATAATATACGTTCGTTGCTCCCCGAATGCAACAAATGATTTCTAAATATAAGGTTACTGCTTACTCCTGCAAAAAGGAAATTTAACACTATGTTATAAATTAAATATTTGTAAATTGTTGGTGTAAACTGCTTTAGGGACCTAATCTTGTTGGGCAATTTTGGGGCGACATTCTTTGAAAATGCTCATGGAATTGTTAGTTAAATGTTAAATATAGTACCAAAAGTACTCTTCCCCTGTGTGAGAAAGTATGGGCCTACCATAAATTTAACCAAAAAAAGACATTTAGCTACAGTTTACTGTGAGCCATTTGAAGTCGATTTACTTATTTTTGGTTTACCAATCCCTTGAAATCGTTTTTAAGAAGCGTCAGATGTATAAATATTGCATTTGACCATCCTGCGAGTCCACTGCATACCAAATGGAAGTTTATTAAAACACCAAATTGTCGATATTGGTAAGTATTAGAAAATGAACAGCACTTTATTATTCACGGAAGTATTCTCAGGTTTTATCTTAAATGATACAGCACGTGGGTGTGGCATATTAGCTTATGCTGAAGAAAAATGTTATACTGTTATCACAACAGTACCTGTACAATATGAGCAGTATAAAATGACGATACGTCGATGAAACATTGTCCTTGGGTGTGTCTACCTTATACGTCAGTATATTAAATGTATTTAAGATAAGATTTCTATACCATGTATGCATTTTGCTGACATTGTTTTCTAATGGATGTAGATTTGCAGACGCAGTACAGTTCAATAGCCACAAATAACATGGCGGGTGTTAGATAGTTACAATTCAAGAAGTTTTGTTTCAATGTTGCTATTCGCTAGATAAATTTCTCCGATTTAAAGGAAAGTGGCTTAAAAAAGAAGAAAATTATATGTATAGAGAGAACAGTACTTGGTGATACCTATTAAAGAATACGATGGCAAAGCTTGAAAAAATATATTATAAGTTTAAAATTAATTTCGACTCTTTCCAAAAATTCAGAAACAAGAAATGCCGTGGAACTTATATAAAGTAGTAGTAGAAGTATAACGTTACAAGCTGCTGTATGTAAAAGGAAAGTGAGCTTGGAAGCACTAACAGATAAAGAGTGTTTAGCATAATGTTTCTTTCCAACAGAAATAATCAAAATGGAGTACAAACCGTTTTTAAACAGATTTCTCGGGCGATAGCAAACGTTTCGTTTTAAACGCGGAGTCACCTGAAATTTGTTCGACGAGGCAATTTTATCTAAAATTAAAAGCTTAAAATTGATTAATTTATTACAGGTTATTTAATAAACTTTTATCCAATAGTATCCAATAGTACAACAGACCGCGCGACCACCTTATTATCGTAAATAGTAAATACGACACTTGCGTGCAAAAATTTACAGATAGGGGCGAATAAGTGAGGAAAATAGTTGAAAGTCAGTGATCAGAAAGCAGGGTTAGATAATGGAATCGTTTAGCAAGTTAAAGCACAGTAATAATCACGGCAAAAGCTGACATTCACTAGCAAGCAGTAATTACAATTGGCATCAATAAAAGCTTACTTTGATCGATGAAGAATACCAATGCTTTAGAAAAAAAGACAAACAAAAATGCAATCAATTTTGCAACAGAAAGAGGAAAACCTATATGTTCCTATTATCGGGCTACTTATATAACTGTGTAGCAATAAAAGCCAATAATTAATTCTTAAAAATTCCTATGGCAATTGCAAAATAAACGTGTATTCTCTGAAAATTAATTGATCTAAAGCTAAAAAATTGTCTCAGTAATTAATTTTTGTAGAATTGTTTAATTTGTCTATCGTTCTGATATACATACTATAGCAGACGGAAATTTAAAATCAAATGAACTACACCACCCTACTATTGGCCTTCATGGCATAAAAATAAAATCTTTGTATGTAACGTAATAATATCTATAAGTTCACATCATGTGCTACTTAAAATCTCATTTCTAGTTGAAATTAATATTGATGCTACTAAAATATTCAAACAATATAATCCAAGTAACATAATTTAAATGGAAATTTCAACGCAATCTGTAAGATATTACAGTAAAAGTTGAAAATAAAACATAACTTTTATTAAGATAATTTTTACTCAGGGATCCAACTGAAAGTACAGAGCGTTGTAAACCTAAATGATTTTCTGTCATTGCCAGACGTACAAAATTGGTTCAATTACAGCAACAGCGAAAACTAGCAGGAATGCCGAACATAAAATTATAACGAGTTTGTTACGGCACAAACAATATTGCTTTGTACTTTCAGCAAGAGTATGTAGCACCTTTTAAAATATACTAGTAATTTTCCGTAAACTGTGTGTACAACAACTATGTTCTAGACGTGTCGATGAGTGGGGTGTTGCCGTCTAATTTCACCGGGAAAGTTTCTAGCAGAGACAAGCGAAGATCAAATTATCAATATATCCGAGAACAGGATTGCGCATGCTGATGACTGCAGTAACCAAAATTGTGAATTATTCCGTGTAAATCATCCGTTTTGCTACATTTGGTTGTTGTACCGAAAACTAATAACGACTAGGCATGGGCAAAATTTCGTTAATCGTTTGCAATCGATTTTCTTTCCAAAAATAGATTCATTCTGAAAATTGAAGCGAAGTGTGGTACAAAATCGAAAATATTGATCTGAATTGAAAATATTGATTCGAATTGTTTCGATCCGAATTGAAAATATACTGTAACGGCTGTACAGAGTTACGCAACTTCAGTAGTTTTATTTGCGTTTCAAAATTGAAAATCTATGTAGAAATGGCAAATCCCGGGCAAGTCAACTTTAAAGAGTGTTTTATGGAACTATACTATATAAAATGTAAACGAACAAATACGCGACAGCGGAAATACCACAGCATATCAGAAGACATCGTCCGGAATTGCACCTAGAAATATAGAATAAGATTAAGTCCTTCGCGTTTTCCTGAATCGTCCAGACCTAGTAACAAGCACATTCTTATTATTGTTGTTAGAGAGCTAACCTATACGTCTTTTTTTTTTGGTATTGGAAAACAGCGCGTTACTTTACCGCGCATTTTCTAATCCACAAAACGTAGAAAGTAAAACGTTCAGCAGTCCTGTCGATTTATCCGTCAGCATTTGAAGAAACGAGGACAAGCAGGAAAGAAACGGACACACAGAGACAAGGGATGCGCTTAGCAGTTGTAGAGAATTAAAACCAGTACCTGCGATGTTATGTTTGATACAAGCTTTAGATGACCCGATAGTATTAGAAGAAATAGAAATACACTGGAAAGACACGGTCATGCAATACACTCTATTGCGTATGGCTCCGTAGCTAACTTTTTTCCACGATTAACTCCACTAAGGATACCGAACAAACGATTCGCTAGCGTCCCGGTTTTTGCCGGCAAATTTAAGCTTTTACGGATCGCCGATAGGTGGCGCCCCATATTAAGTGTATAATTTTTGAATAAGTTAAGCACAATGTGACACAATCTAAAACTACAAATACCAACTATTCAGTTTATCGTCATAAGTATTAAATTAAGGTGTAATAACAATGCTTATCGTAAAATAACAATTAAGAACTGCAGACCGATTTCCCATAAATTAAAATGCCGTATACCATATGTGAGTTTAAAGAGCGAGTTTGAGTAGTTTGAAGACCAAGAGATTTTGAAAAATTACAATTTTGTTTTGAAATTTTAATTGTAGTGCTTTTCAATATTGTCTTGCGATAATGTGCACAATGGACAACGTTCTCCTTAAAATGTCATCGTGAACAATTGCCAGATACAAGTAACATGCAGGTTGTGGAAATGTAATAAAATTGTCGTGTTTACGGCCTGCTGTACAAAACCACGAGTTAAATACCTGCCACATAAAGCGTAGCTGTAAATTAACGAGCAGGCAAAAATTGCGTGCCGTAGTTGTGTTTTCGTTTTATTTTATTTCTTCGTAAATCTTCTGTGCTAGGATTATTACGCACCATAAAGTAAAAAATAATCCGTTTAACGTCGCTCGGCAGGCGGGATACGTTCGATTAAAACTGTTCCGTGCAGGGGTTGCTCGTCGACAAAATACTGCGCTAGGGTCCAACTACAAAGCGTTGRCCAACACTATTTTWCTCAATATTTYGTTGTAAATTTCAAATGTAGGCGACACAATGTATTTACACATGGTAGTGAGTAAACGTAAAATAGTTAGGTAGAATTACTCAAATCTGTTTAGTGTTAGCTAATAACAGTTCGACACTGACACGAATATTTCGTGTTTGTATTGAGAAAAGTGAAAAGTAGGTACTATTGTCTGCGTTACTATTATCAGGGTTTGATCAAGGTCCTAATTCCAATAAAAAAAATGATATAACAGATATACTTTATTCAAACATTCAATTACACAAAAATTTTTTCATAAAAGTCTGGGTACATACATAAAAAAATATGATATACAAGCGTATACCACAAATGTGGTGCCTTCGAGAGTGTAATAGGATGGTTTTTTGAGCATAAGAGAATTACTTTTAATATGACATTGTAGCAAAATGTATACTCAGGATTTTTTAAAACTCTGATTTTTTTATATATTTATCAGAAGTCTCTCCTAGGTAGGCATTAGACTATAGTATTGTTGTTAAGACTCTCGGTACACTAGAAAATATACCTTCTCGCTATGTCGCTTTTAGGAAGGATGCAGTCGTTATGGTTTATGACTCTTTAGTGTGCTGGGCACATATCTAATAGTTTATCGCGTAAATTCTTTAGCTTTATATCAAATTCCTCAAGAGTTGATTGATTTGAAATGTGTTGATTCTATCGTTCAATTTCCTCATATGTAGCAGATAAGGACGACGTTGCAACAATGTGTTTTTTTTTATTGTAATAATTAGTTTTTTCACCAATTAATGAGCATTTAAAAAAAATACTAATGTTTCGATGTGACTCTTCAACCACCAATCAGAAAGATCACGAGCTAGCTAGATAATAAACTTTGTTTAACTTTGGTTCACAACTAGGTGGGGGTCGGCAATCTCCGATTTGGCCAATGACATCCTAGTGATGGAAACTAGCAAGTATAATTTTTTTAAGAAATTTAATGGGAGTCTGGTTTCAACTTTCATACAAGTCGTAAGTTAAGTTGTTTTGGTCCAGTCCGCGATGTAAAGTAATAAGCTAAGATTTGGCACAGTGTAAGACGTGCTTTAATGTAAATCTGAGAAGTTAGGTATGTAGATATCTCGTTTTGATGTAGTTCACAAAAATTTCTGTTCAAGGTAATTTTGGAGATTAATTATATAATTGTTGTTAAAAAGGTCGTTAGTTTATTCTTACGTAAAATAGTTAATCGTGTTTCATGTGCAAGTAGGTATTGGCAATTGCATTCGACTAAAGGTAAATCAGACACTTTTATTAAGTTTTGTGCATGCCATTACTATTAGAAAAGAAGAATAAGGATTATTAAAATACTAGCACAATAAAACGCTATTTGAGTATATTTGTAATTAATGAAAATATAACTGTAAAAAATAAAAATATACATCAAATAGATATTTCAGTAATGGAATTCCGGAATAATAGCGGGACCCTTAATTTAAATCTACACTGTAACAGTTTCCTGTCGATTGGTTGCTTCATTTAGTTTTAACTAACGCAAATGCGATAAATACCAATTAATATCAAATTTATCGCCACCGGTGTGCCAGAGAGCAATACACCGATTTTGAATTAAAGCGTGTGTGTTAATCAAATGATTATAAGCCATAACGATTCGGCCAGATAATTCATTGTAACGACAACCGTAAAATTTGTAGCGTTTATCGGTTTCGCTCCCAAGGCCTTTTTCTGCCGCCACGCTTACTTGATCGTGAAATATTAACTGTTGCCGGGATTGAAACCGTAATCCAATTGGTGCAAAACGTTCAATGTAGTTTAAGTCTGACTGTGCAGATAAGTTACTCCAATTAGCAGGCACGGTAAGAATTATGTCGGCGCAACTTGTCGTACAAAAGTAATTGCGAGCGAGTAGAAAATATTTGACTGCCAAAAGGATTGCTTAAATTACTGCTCTACTGTACAAAAGTTGGGCATAAAGTAATACATAGTAATATAAAATAATATTAATCATCATTAAAAGTATACGTAGTAAAAGTGTATTAAGAGACTTAGTTCGTGCATAGTACGTGAATAACATACAGTGCGCATCAAAAGTCTCCAACATCACCCTAACTTATAAATGAACTAATTTAGAAGCATCTGATAAATTCGAGTAAGGTCGCTGAAAAATTATTTCTACGGATGATAATGTTTTCCCCAAAAACCAAAATGACCCACTCAAGAATATTAAATAGCAACTGGTAGATATTATAAAAGCAACTTCTTTAGATTCTTTACATGCTCGCATAAAATCAGTAATACGTTCTAGTGTACCAAGGTTTCAATCTAAAAACGCTTCGGGCCGACATTTACAACAAATCAAGCACGTAGAGGTGAGTTTCATAAAAATGGAATACCCGTACCCCTTAAACTTATTTTGAACAGTCGGTAAAATGACGCATGCGCTAATCTGACCAATGGATGGTATTAGTTGTCCGTGTCAATTACTATGACTGTTGTATTGTTTACTTGATATCCAAGTGAGTGAGAAGGCCCGAGCTATCTGTGAGGAGTTGTTTGTTAGATTAACAAAATTTAAGAACTCTTCCAAATATTGCTGAAAATGTTCAAATTTTAATGTTTACCTGTTGGTGGAAAACATTATTTTATAAACATCCTGCTACTCTTATTCAAGACTTTCTAGTTCAGTAACGAATATTTTTATTTGCGCTATTCTCATCAAAGTCGTGTAAAATCTGAGAAATGGCATACGCTGGAACAGCGAAGTCCAACTCATTTTGCTAAGCATCTAATATTATTGAAGTACGCCTAATTTGCCTCAAAGTAATGCAAAGCGACGCCGTACTGTTGGAGGATCGATGACATCGTCGAATCATTTATGAAGTTTGGATTTGTTGAAAATTATCTATATTGACTGCGCCTGTACGCCATCAAACCTGGCAGCCTGAGACTGAGATACAGACTGGGTAGGGTTTAACCCCCTTTTCCTTAATAATATTTACTTGCCTATTTCCCATGTGCTTGTTTCGTTGATCCTTGTATCTACAGGCTCAGTCATTAATAATTCAAACCAGTTCGCTTCTCTCTTCTTCCCTCCTAACGCGTCTCATTCTATCAGCTTCATGCCAATCGAATCTTGCCGAAATTAATATAAAAGTGAAAAAAACGCATCAAGTCACAATACAGCAATCGTATAACTGACACAGACAACTAACATCGCCGATTGGGCAGATCAGCGCATGCCTTGCTTTATTTTGCGGGTTTAACGTATGTCTGATAAAACGGCAACTAATTTTTTTTTGACAAAACTTGTCAATTTTACTACCTTCTTATTTGGACGATATCACATTTATTCTCCATTAGTTTTGCTTTATAACCTCAGCAGTTTTCAATTTTAATCCTCCCTATACTAGCTGCCACTCTATTTTATAAATTATTATTATAAAAAAAAATTATAAATCCACAATGTGCACATACATATGCCTCTTAAGTTCTTTAGCGGTAAATAGGTATTACCTCTTATTTTTCACCGCGTAACCAATGCTCTAATTTTTTAATCGAAACTTTATAATAACAACTACGCGGAAGATAAAATAAGGAAACGCCGATTGCACTGATTTCCAATTAAGCATATGTATCATGAACAGCGTAGTGCGGTTCTATTACATAAAATCGAGAGGTGAAATTCAATCTTGCCAATTACAGTTGCATTAATTTGTATAATACCTATCAATATTGTCTATGATCTGCTTCCTACTTCAAATGTATATCTTCCGTTCTGGTCCACTACGGAGTCAAGTGAGGTAGCGCCGAAAAGTATTACACAAAAAAACGTACGTATCATACAATTAAAAGTAACACTAAAAATTGTCATCCTACTTTTGGACAAATTTAATTAGTAGGATTAATTGCAATGCGTTAAATATGCTTAGCTGTATTGAATATTCATTATATAATCGGATAGTCATTGACGGCAGATATGCCATTACGATTTGTTTACATTACAAGCAGCGATATTAATTACTATTTGATAAGTTAATACTTTAATAGCATTTCGCATATACATGATATGAGCAAGTATTATTAATTTCACTAGTAACCGCCATTTCACGGTGAGAATGACAATTAATAACCAAGTACTCTACACCGCATAATAACGTTTAATGTAAGAAAAAAAATCATTCGTTCTTCTAGTAGGGAATAAATAGTTATAATTCCAGACAAAACGTTAACCAAAAAATAACATTCATTTTATAGGAAATAAAATGTTTGATATCGATAAAATCATTATAAATGTTGGTAGGTAACTAATAAGGAAACAAAAGATAATATTTTCTCGGAAAGATCGCTGTCTTTTTTAATTGTTTCCGATTGCAAGGTACCTAAATTGTATGGTTTGCCCAAAATCCATAAAACCAAAGTCTCGTTAAGACCCATAGTCAATACAAATAGCAGTCCTAATTACAGATTGGCAAAATTTTGTGCTAACTATTTAAAACCATATGTAGGAAAAACCAGTAGTTTCATCAAAAATTCTTCAGACTTTATTGATATTATAAAAGGTTTAAGTATTTCAGAAGGTGATATTTTAGTTAGTTTTGACGTAGTTTCTTTATTTACGTAAGTACCCATCCCTGAAACGATAGATATAATCAAATCCAAGCTTAATAGCGATCCCCTAGGTGACACGATAGCCAGATTATCTGAACATTGTTAAAATCTACTTATTTCTTATGGAACGATAATTTTTATGAACAAAAATCAAGTTATGCAATGGGTTCACCTGTAAGTCCTGTAGCCAATTTGTTTATGGAAACTTTTGAACAGGTAGCGATAAGCAGTTTTCAGTTTAAGCCAAAATGTTGGTTTTTTGTTTTTTTTTGTTATTTGGCCCCACGGTATAGAAGAGTTAGGTAGGTTTCTGAATCATTTGAACAGTCAAAATCCTGACATAAAATTTACTATGCAATTATAAAGCAATGGTAGTTTACCTTTCTTGGATGTCTAAATTTACAGAATGAACACTGGACAGTTAGGACATAAGGTTTATAGAAAACCAACACACACAGACAGATATTTACATGCCACATCTCACCACCCTCCCTCTCAAAAGGATAGTCTTATAAGGACGTTATTTGTTAGAGCACAGAGGATCTCAGACGAAAAGTCTTTACAAAAAAGATATATCATCTTAAATCAGCGCTAGTGAGAAATGGTTATACCAATAAGAATATTTGGTCAGCTTTTAATAATAGTACTCATCCAAATCAAGTAAATTCTAAGCCAGGACAAAGTAAATTGAAGTTGAGTTTGCCTTATGGTCAAGGCCTTTCGGAAAGATTAAAGAGGATGCTTAGAAAACACGATATTTTAGTTGTTGGCGGTACATATAATAATTTAGATAAAATTTTAAGTTCTACTAAAGATAAAGTACATTTAGAGAGTGAAGTTGTTTTACAAAATTACTTGTTCTTGCGGCAAGTGTTCGTAGGTCAAACTAAAAGAAAAGTGGGTACGCGTTTAAAAGAACACATACGTGCTACTAGGCTGCAAAAGATAGATAAATCTTCCGTAGCTGAACACTCATATTTGACTAAACACATGATTGGCTTTGATAAAACAAAAATTTTACACAGAGAAAAATATTATCACAAGTCACAATACAGCAATCGTATAACTGACACAGACAACTAACATCGCCGATTGGGCAGATCAGCGCATGCCTTGCTTTATTTTGCGGGTTTAACGTATGTCTGATAAAACGGCAACTAATTTTTTTTTGACAAAACTTGTCAATTTTACTACCTTCTTATTTGGACGATATCACATTTATTCTCCATTAGTTTTGCTTTATAACCTCAGCAGTTTTCAATTTTAATCCTCCCTATACTAGCTGCCACTCTATTTTATAAATTATTATTATAAAAAAAATTATAAATCCACAATGTGCACATACATATGCCTCTTAAGTTCTTTAGCGGTAAATAGGTATTACCTCTTATTTTTCACCGCGTAACCAATGCTCTAATTTTTTAATCGAAACTTTATAATAACAACTACGCGGAAGATAAAATAAGGAAACGCCGATTGCACTGATTTCCAATTAAGCATATGTATCATGAACAGCGTAGTGCGGTTCTATTACATAAAATCGAGAGGTGAAATTCAATCTTGCCAATTACAGTTGCATTAATTTGTATAATACCTATCAATATTGTCTATGATCTGCTTCCTACTTCAAATGTATATCTTCCGTTCTGGTCCACTACGGAGTCAAGTGAGGTAGCGCCGAAAAGTATTACACAAAAAAACGTACGTATCATACAATTAAAAGTAACACTAAAAATTGTCATCCTACTTTTGGACAAATTTAATTAGTAGGATTAATTGCAATGCGTTAAATATGCTTAGCTGTATTGAATATTCATTATATAATCGGATAGTCATTGACGGCAGATATGCCATTACGATTTGTTTACATTACAAGCAGCGATATTAATTACTATTTGATAAGTTAATACTTTAATAGCATTTCGCATATACATGATATGAGCAAGTATTATTAATTTCACTAGTAACCGCCATTTCACGGTGAGAATGACAATTAATAACCAAGTACTCTACACCGCATAATAACGTTTAATGTAAGAAAAAAAATCATTCGTTCTTCTAGTAGGGAATAAATAGTTATAATTCCAGACAAAACGTTAACCAAAAAATAACATTCATTTTATAGGAAATAAAATGTTTGATATCGATAAAATCATTATAAATGTTGGTAGGTAACTAATAAGGAAACAAAAGATAATATTTTCTCGGAAAGATCGCTGTCTTTTTTAATTGTTTCCGAT
The DNA here is from genome assembly GCA_025024175.1 of Rhyzopertha dominica. NCBI lineage: Eukaryota > Metazoa > Arthropoda > Insecta > Coleoptera > Bostrichidae > Rhyzopertha > Rhyzopertha dominica. The sequence goes on along the minus strand of QCXZ01000001.1, from coordinate 33,289,418 downwards.
TGCAAGGTACCTAAATTGTATGGTTTGCCCAAAATCCATAAAACCAAAGTCTCGTTAAGACCCATAGTCAATACAAATAGCAGTCCTAATTACAGATTGGCAAAATTTTGTGCTAACTATTTAAAACCATATGTAGGAAAAACCAGTAGTTTCATCAAAAATTCTTCAGACTTTATTGATATTATAAAAGGTTTAAGTATTTCAGAAGGTGATATTTTAGTTAGTTTTGACGTAGTTTCTTTATTTACGTAAGTACCCATCCCTGAAACGATAGATATAATCAAATCCAAGCTTAATAGCGATCCCCTAGGTGACACGATAGCCAGATTATCTGAACATTGTTAAAATCTACTTATTTCTTATGGAACGATAATTTTTATGAACAAAAATCAAGTTATGCAATGGGTTCACCTGTAAGTCCTGTAGCCAATTTGTTTATGGAAACTTTTGAACAGGTAGCGATAAGCAGTTTTCAGTTTAAGCCAAAATGTTGGTTTTTTGTTTTTTTTTGTTATTTGGCCCCACGGTATAGAAGAGTTAGGTAGGTTTCTGAATCATTTGAACAGTCAAAATCCTGACATAAAATTTACTATGCAATTATAAAGCAATGGTAGTTTACCTTTCTTGGATGTCTAAATTTACAGAATGAACACTGGACAGTTAGGACATAAGGTTTATAGAAAACCAACACACACAGACAGATATTTACATGCCACATCTCACCACCCTCCCTCTCAAAAGGATAGTCTTATAAGGACGTTATTTGTTAGAGCACAGAGGATCTCAGACGAAAAGTCTTTACAAAAAAGATATATCATCTTAAATCAGCGCTAGTGAGAAATGGTTATACCAATAAGAATATTTGGTCAGCTTTTAATAATAGTACTCATCCAAATCAAGTAAATTCTAAGCCAGGACAAAGTAAATTGAAGTTGAGTTTGCCTTATGGTCAAGGCCTTTCGGAAAGATTAAAGAGGATGCTTAGAAAACACGATATTTTAGTTGTTGGCGGTACATATAATAATTTAGATAAAATTTTAAGTTCTACTAAAGATAAAGTACATTTAGAGAGTGAAGTTGTTTTACAAAATTACTTGTTCTTGCGGCAAGTGTTCGTAGGTCAAACTAAAAGAAAAGTGGGTACGCGTTTAAAAGAACACATACGTGCTACTAGGCTGCAAAAGATAGATAAATCTTCCGTAGCTGAACACTCATATTTGACTAAACACATGATTGACTTTGATAAAACAAAAATTTTACACAGAGAAAAATATTATCACAAACGTCTAATAAAAGAAGCTATAGAAATTTGTAGGAATACTAATAAATTTAATAGGGATTGTGGAAGTTATGAGTTAGGTGACATTTGGAAGGCTATTTTGTAGTTATCTTTTACTCAGCAGTTCGTGTATATCTAGTAGGTAGGTAGTTCCTTTTTCGTCGTTAGCTTCTTTTTTATCAGGTTGGCATGTTGTTTCTATGACGTCCCGCTTCCTTAGTGATTTGCTTATTTACTTTCAAAATTTTGTTTGAACTTGTGTCAGGAAAATTTTGAGGTTCTTCGTCTTTGACAAAGATTACAGGTGTAATCGAAACGTCAGACTAATAACTTTTTGTCAGTGTTTTGAAGAGACAGCGATCTTTCCGAGAAAATATTATCTTGTATTATGGACGCTGAAAGCATTCACCCTCGTAATTAGAAAGGAGTTTATGACAAAGTTGATGAATAGGTGTGTTTCCATAGATCTCAACTACATAGTACCGAGCTGCGAGACCTGCATTTTAGTACGTTTTATGTTTTTGATGGTATAATGTTATCAGTAATATTTATGAGAGCTGTGGTTGCGCTGTAGAGTACGCGAAAGCCTGATTGATGCTCCGGAATAATTTTATTCTCCAACACACAACTACTTAATTAATTATTACTTAAATATGATTAATCCGAGCATCTTTGATAAAACGGGTAGCAAACTAATTGACCGAAGATCACTAATTGAGCTGGGACAATTTCTTTTCTGTATCGGATACAGCTTAGATTCTTTCCAACGTTATGGAAAGTAATCAACCTCTAAGCAGCAGTTTATGACATGTGTAACTGTAAGTAAAGCACTAGGAAAATAAAGTTTCATTATATAAGTTGTTATGTCATCMTATCCAACATCGTTAGATTCAAAACACCCGTTACCTTTAAAACATCGCTTGTTGTAGTTGATACAAAACATAAATTTAACGTGTCTTTGAGCTTAGTTAAATAATAAAATTGTTGCGTTATTGAGCAATCACTATTCTTGAAATCAGAGGCAAAATAAGAATTTATAACATCTTGATTACAAAGATGTGCGAGTATATTTGCTTTGTTACTAGACAGAAAACTTGACTTTCTCAGTTCACGCCAGTACAGTTTGGAATTTTTCTGAAAATGCAAGTAATTGACGTAGTTTCTTTTCTCTCTGCGTATTGTCATTAGCGTGAAATTTCTCCACTCTTTGTAGCTTGAAATGTCTAAAAGCAGCGTCACGTACATTAATCATAATTTTGATAGTGTATGTAATATAAAGATCAACAATAAATAATTGCCCGAAGCTCGAAAATACTGAGCGACGAGCGATTCAGCTGCAAATGCCGTTTAGTACAGTTACAAGTCGTAACTTTGACGCATATATGCCACTTTGAGCGGGAATTTGAATAGAGCTGTGATGGTACAGTGATTAGCACGTTTGAGTAGTAATCAAAAGCTCTCGGGTTCGAATCCAGGTCAAAGCTGGCAATACTTTTCCATTACATATATAGGCCTGTCATCACAATAAATATCTCTAAGTATCTGCCATCTGTACGAAACTGTAAATTGTGGTTGTACATGGGTTGGTTATCATATGGCTGTTCGTACGAAGTTGGTGGTGATTCAGAAGAGTTCATAGGCCAATGAGTACATTTTATGTTTATGCATTGCAATGCTATTCCACACCCAACTGAAAAGAAGTGTTATCCTCTTGAAAAGAACATTCGGGTGTTGGATCAGGCTTTATTCATTACTTTATTGAAGGACTTTCCAGGTGTATAGAGGCTGCTATTACTTGAACGGGTAGAGTGCGTTCACAATTTTGTGGTCTTAATAATAAATTATTATCGTTAGTGAAAGCAAAAATTACAACTGACACTTGAAAATATCGACCGATAAAAGAATAAACCATCACAATCCAAGTATGTTTCGAATTCGTGCTCCCACGTGCATTAGTTTATCTTGAGGCCACTAGAGACGATTTTCTTATTTTTTACCAAGTGCGAAATCTTAGTTTTGCGAGAGCCTCTAATCCCGCTTTTCCAGTAGGCTTCCAATTCCGCACACGTATTAATATCAAGCGCCTTTGTGCGCTGCAATCGGCAGTGGCGCGGAGGGTCCTTTGACGCCATAAAAAAGAGTTGCTGGGAATGTTATCCTTCATCCTGCTCGGTTGGAATCAGCGTCAGGCGCGAAAATCCATATTCCGGTTGGTCCGTAGACAGCAGCTTTTTCTCCTCGTGTGTATGTGAGTGCCGTGGGCTAAGCCCCCTGCTCGCGGCTGTCGTTTGAAGTGATGTAAGCCTTGTTGCGGGCAACACTACGAACAGACGGCGGTTAACCGAGAGCAGGACGGGAACACTGACCATTGAATATTTCAAGTGCCGTAGGAAGGAGAGAGTGGGATTTGTGCGAATTCACTACGGAACGAAGGCATGCTTCTGATGATCAGTCTCTATGCGCAAACATTCAAGTAAGAAGTGGTCTATCAAAATACGAGTACATATTGATATCTAGTTGACCTGAACACTTTCCAGTAAACAAAATTTATTTGCTATGGTAACAACTATGATGTTTTATAAATAAGGAGCAAAGTTTGACATCCAAAAGATAATTGTGATAAAACTGTGAATGTCTGAGAAGAAACTAAATTTTAATAAAAACCAGTTTTATTAAGTATTTATTTTAAAAGAGGTTGCCGGGCAAAAAAAAACTTTTTGCTGGTATAGTGGCAACATTAAGTTATGAGTGAGATTAAAAACTGGGTTGCGCAATTGAAAAGAGGAAGATCAGATATCAAAGGAAAGCACCGTTCAGGAAGACCAATTACTGTGACCACTTTTACAAGATCGACTAACCGGGATCACACAAATGGCAGAAACATGCATATTTCCTACGAACGTGTGTTTAATATTGCTCACCACGCTTTGGGAATGAGAAAGGTTTCGGTCAAGTAGATTCCGATATGCTGAAATGCTGCAGCGTGTTCGCCTGGCAATGTAGAAAAATGGGCAGTCGTTTTGAAGATTCCTTAAACTTTTTGGATCGCGTTGTCACTAAGGACGAAACATGGACCCATCCATAAAAACTAAAGAACAGTCTAAACAGTGGAAGTATTCCGGGTAAAACGAACGATAAAAAAGTTCCGAGTACTGAAGTCGGCTTGCAAGGAACTTGCTTCAGTTTTCTTGGACAAAGATGGGATAATTCTATAAGATTTCTTGTAACAAGAGAAAACTGTCACGGGAGCATATTATATATTCTAACTAAATTAGGCGAAAGAACTGTCGAAAAACAAAGTGGAAAACTTGCCAAAGGTGTGTTCTACTTGCAAGCTAACGCTCCTGCTTAGAAGTCGTTGATTGCATTACAAAAAATTGATAATTGGTTTGTAATTAGTTGATCACCCGCCCTATTCACCCGATTTATTATCGTCAGAGTACGATTTATTACCAAAACTCAAAAAACATTTGAAAGGTAAAGAAAAAGAATTTTTTCCAAAGGATTACAATTACTTTATAAACGTTTTGCTGATGTATAAGTTTTAAAGGAGATTGTCTTCAATAAATTATATGCTCTCGTATCGACGATCTCCACAGAACACAGAGGACCTATTTCGTACAGTGTTGAAGCACATGATTTAATACTGGATAATACAGAGAAATAAAAGCTGCGCCTAATGCAGATCAACATAGGCATCACATCTATAATAAAAATGAATACACCATGAAGCTGTAGTATGTTGGCTGTTTCCAGGGCGTACGAGAGTTAAATTTAACATTAATTTGTATACCAAAAGAGATATCCGGGCTTTAACATTACTTGGTACAGAGAAGGGATATCCGTAATAAATTTTGTTGGATCTCTATTATTTCGTTCGCGGTAGGCTTTTGACAAGGGATATTTATCATTAGACCTTTAAGAACTTGAGAAGATAGGCTCTTCCAATTGTGTCGCTTCTTTTGTTGGTTTGTGTACATCTTTGGAAATTATGATGGTTAGCACTCAATGAATTAGGTAGTGACAAGATTGTGGCCATGTATTTTTAGAGCATTTTCTACATGAGCCCCATTGTCCGCATTTTGTCCCTCCAATATAATAATAATAATAATATTAATAATAAGCCGTTTATTGGGTTTGTATACAAAAAAAGCCTAAAAACAGAAAATTGCCTTAATGAAATCAAATAACAATTTAATAATGCTCGGGAAAAACTAAATAAAAATAATAATGTACCCAAAAGGTCCGGGTTCAGTCGCTATGACTGATCTTCCACTCGCACCTTTATTATGTAACAAACTATCACAATAATAATTAGCACTCTAGTATGAAAAAAATCAGCTTTTACATATCAACGCACGTACATGTAAAAAATAAACAAGTTAGTTATAAAAGAGAACGAAAGAAAGTGAACGATTATTGTAAAAGTATATGTCGAGAGACAGCTGCTAATCGGGGGAGCCTAGACTATTTGTAGTTGTTCTTTAAGTAAGTGTTCTCGTAGCATTCTACGAAAACTAGCAATGGACAGACCAACAAGTGAACGGGACAAACTGTTTATACACTGGACAACATTAAATGAGAAGGATCGCCGAAAGAGAGCAGTACTGTGATGCGGAATACTAAGAGCATCCTTGCGCCGTATATTCACATTATGTACGTCCGTTCTGAATGTAATTTTAGTGTATAAATAAGGTGGATTGCAAGACACAACAACACGATAATAAAACACGGTGCTATGTAATCTTCTACGACGCGACATATTTAACCATCCAGTTATTGGCAAAGTGTACGAAATTCTTTCAAATTTTCTAATGCCGTGTATATATCGCAGACAAGAATTCTGCACTCTCTGCAGCTACTTAAATGAAACTTTCATTAGCTTTACTTAGCTTTGACAATCTGATAATTGATAATAAACTTTAAAAACAGGAACATTTTTGCGGCTAGTAGGTAGGTGGGTGGGAGTATTCAACCTTTAMCSCGTCTAATCKCCTTCTAGCAAAGACTACGAGTAACATAACGTATTTGATAGGAAATTAGAAATCGGGATTCTGGACTCAGTTCACGACTTAGAGTAATGAATTAAGATTGGGTAAAATCCCTTAAGATATTTAACGCAAAATTGAAAATTCTGATGTAATACACTTAAACTTCGGGTTAGTCTTGCTTCCCTATATTTGGGGAAATATAACAGTTATCGAGTAAACTCGCTTAAATTACCTATGTGATTGCTAGATCACCATAACTGCAGTAACGCTACATAGGTAGTAAGGGCAAATTCAACATGTGTGTGGACCCAAATTGTTAATTACCGGATTAAGGTCATTTTTCCGGCTTCTGGATTGCATTATGTAAAAGAACATTTTGGTTTCAGGCTTTTATTTAACTAATTTCGTTTGTTGTTCACCATTGTATCCATTAATTGTTAAATATATTTGTTTTCAGAAAGCTTATTTTCATTCTTGCGTAAGATAAGTTATTATGCTGGTGTGTAAGTTTTGGTAGCAGCGTCCGAATAAAGGTAAGTCAGACATTTGTATTAAGTTTTTGCCTTGTTCAATTAAAGTAAATTCCCCGTGATCTCCTTTAATTAGTACACATCTCTTAGTAAGTTAATTTCGACCAACCATAGTATGTTTTGATCTGTAAGCAAGCCTGATATACATATTTGCTACATTAAGCTAAATATTGGTGTCACAAATATGATGGATAAAATTGAAGCAGATGATAAGGTAGCTGCTCATTTTGATCGAAGCCACAACATAATTATTATGTGATTATCCGATTATTTACAGGTTTTTTTTTAATTTCTAAATCACAATTCTGAATCAAGAGTAAATTGTGAAAACCGAACGAATTGTTTCATGATTAGAACTTCATGGTATAGCGGGTATTCAACTATATTATAACATATTTGTGTAGATCTTTCTCCTTGATAAAAGTACGTACCCATTTTTGTTCACTTTTGTTTAATAAGTATAAATCACGTGGCATTTGAGCAAACGTATCTTTAAAAAAATACATGAAACCCTTGATTCATTGTTTTAAAATTGACATTCATCGGAGCATGAAACGTATCGGCAAACAATAATGGTTCTACAATATATGTTTTTCTAATGCTTTGTAATACTTGAGGAGAGTCCTTTATTTCATTCTCCAAGAACTGTATGTATCTGGTGGCACTTAATCTTTCGGGAAGTTCAGAATATGCAATCAGAATCCCACTTACTAGTACCCGCTGTATCGTTGTTCTAGGCACACCAATACTTGATGATATGAGCCGCACACGTAGATGGATCTATTTCAAATTCATCAAATATTTCCTCTTCCGTATTGTCATCAATCCTAGGTCGATCAGAACAACCTGGCTCACAAGGTTTCCTACTTTCCATGTATGCATTATGTAGGTATACTGGGTAGTCGCGAAATCGGTCTCGCTGTTGATAGCGTTTACTGTAAACCTCTGCAACATGTAGGGTATTTTCGTTCTGCATCCTATAGACGAAAAGTATTTTAACATACTTATGCGGCGTATAGGATACACAAAAACGCTCGCAAAGAAAAAACAACGAGAATTAGAACAAACATCAACAAACTTAATCATGATAAACACACAAGAAGCAATCCAATGTCATAAAAAACATGGAAGCCATACCTAGCTAACTTTCCGAAAAGCTGGTATCTGGAATTTGTATCTACATAAGGTATATTGAAATGAAATGTACTATGACAAATACACCAATGAGTGAACTCTTATTACAATCAACATAAAATGTTGAAATTATTAAAACAATGGGACACATATACATCTTTCAAGATATGTTTGTTTAAATGGCACGTGAAATTTACTTATTAAACTTAAACGAACAAAAAAGGAAATGTATATTTTTCTTTGCCAGCGAGGACCTACAAATATGTTACAGTTAAATAACTACTATACAGGGTGTCTTAGAAATAAACCGACAACATTTGACAGGTGATAAATAATGCGATTTTAGAACAATTTGTCAAATAAAAAGATTTCCAAAACTATTTTCTCGATATACAGGGTGTTAAAGTTACATTTAATGAAATGTTACTTTTTTATTATTCATCAAAAACTAAACGATATCAATTTCAAATTTGGTGAGAATCATAATGGCATAAGATAAAATAGAAACAAATAAGCTGAGATTTTTTAAAGCACCAAAAGCGTGCGCTGGGGTAATATGCAGATCCCAGTTTTTTCTCTAAACAAAAACATATCTCTTTGATGTTTGCCCTGAAACGACTCCCTAGTCCTTAAAAATTGATGTTTTTTTATTGAAAAATCCGGGACATCGTGAAATCATAAGTGTCATAGCCATCGGCAACGCTTAACAGGTGACAGAAAATGTGATTTTAAAAAATATATTTAAAGTTAACTTTAACACCCTGTATACTAAAAACGCTTTTAGTTTTTTTTATTTAAATTATTTTATTATTAACAGACATGTTTTCTTGTAAAACTGTTTTGGTTTAGTCTAAAAATCGACGTACCTAAATGTTTTATTAAAAATCGGAGGTCGGCGCGCGCCACTGGTTATTAAAAAATCTCAGCGCACTTGCTTTTATTTTACCTTATGTCATTATGATTCCCACTAAATTTGAAGTTGATATATTTTATATTTCACGAGTAATTATATAAAAAAAAATTAACTTTAACACCCTGTATATAAAAAAATAAAAGGTCGGTGCGCCACAACTTTACAAATCAATCTTGCCGTAACAGACATATGTATGTGAAATTGGTTATTTTACACAGCCAAAATAAACCCCAAAAATAGTACTCTTCACGGGCGCGTCGCGAAAAAAGCCCTCTACTTTGCATGCCATATTTAAGCTGTCAACGGCAATAAGTTTTTAGCTCACAAAAACAAAATTGATGCGATAGGGACCCCCTCCTCGGCGTATAGATTAAAGTTCAAGAATGCGCCAAGTTTGAGCGTTTGCCTCGAAAACAGCGATTGATCTCAACTACAACTATCCATTCCCTTTAATTTTCAGACGCTCGCTCAGTAGCTTTCAATTTTAAAGGCAAAATCGCGGGTAAATTTATTCCGACTAGCCGGAGTCCAACGCAAGCGATTCTACATGTGTGCGTACTGTGGAGACTTATGAAAACAATCCCAAGATTAATTTACATGAATTATATCTGGGGGACGATATGAAAATTGCGTTTAGGAATTATTGCGGCGTAATCTCGAAATACGTTTGGAAACAGCGAAAGGATTAGGTAGCAAGAAACTCATTAACCTTTGTGTTGAATAGGAACAGAAAGTATGGAGGACCTGAGGATTTGGCGTTTGCTTGCCGGGGTAATCGAGTCTGCACACGACGGGCCGAAATTAACAAACAATATTAATATTGCATTGCTTTGGTTGAGACAGAGGTTGCTCTGAAGGGTTGAAATTGTTCCCTGGGAATTAAGTCGGTATTGACGAGATGCAGCTGTATACAACGGAGTTGGAGCTTTGCCTAACACACACAGGAAGGCGATAATAACTCGGCTCCTTAATTTTCAAAATGAGAAGTTGCCTTATACGTTGTGTTATTACCACAAAGGAACGTTGCTGTGAGGGTTGGATCCGTTTATGGTAGTTGTAAATAAACGGCATTCAGATAATTAGAAGGGATAAGGAAGTTAAAAATACCAACGCAAAAAGTCGAAACCCTTTAGTATTTATAAAATTTTAGAAGGAAAGTGACAAAATATTGCGTGCGTGGGAATGCGAATGTGTTGAAGAAAACGACATAATCAGAAATGACCAACTTGATGAAATCTTTGACGAGGAACTGATTTTAGAAGATGCTGGCAGTATGTATTATATAACTTTCCAATTTTCTTCGCATAAATGTTTATATACTTTAAAAAGTGATGTAATTTCTCTAATATCAAATGACATCAAACGCTTAAGAATTAGTTAATCATTAACAAACTGACGGCATAATTATTATATTTTTTAATGTTTGTAATAATGCAGTTAACGGTATTCACTAATTAAATGTATTTTTTTATATAAACCACCGACAAGCAACAATACAAAATACCGGGTGTCAACGGATACAATATCGTTATAAGAAATGTATTCACTTTTTCTTGGAAAACGGTGAAAGGTCCTTTGAAATTAACATCACCTTATTCAACACTTAAATTAATTGGATTTTAGTTGCCGCAACTACAAAGTATAGGACAAGTTGTGGTTTTTTTTATGAGAGAGAGAAATAAAAGAAATGAAAAACACTATATACCGAATGGTATATACAATGGCCTTAATTTAGGCACATTTTTCCTGCTTCTGGATTGTATTATGTAAAAGAAAATTTTGGTTTCAGGCTTTTATTTAACTAATTTTGTTCGTTGTTCACCATTGTATCCATTAATTGTTAAATATATTTGTTTTCAGAAACCTTATTTTCACTTTTTGGAGATTTTTTTTTAATTGGGAACAAACATATAAGGACTACCAAGAGACTATCGATAATGGAAAATGAACGGCTTAGACGATGTAGAACTAAATTCATCCAAATTATTTTTGATTACCTAGTCCAAAGAAGACTCATTGTTTATTTAGATGAGTTTTGGTAAAAAAACGGATGACGTCACTGCCAACGAATAGATAGACGGAAAACAAAGATGCTAATTAAAACCACTTCACCTTCCGAATACTTTCTGCAAAAAATATTTCAAATTGATTACCACTCAAGACATGAACCACATGATGTTAAAAAACAGGTTATGCCAAATTTAAGGGACAAACGATTGTTGTAATCGATAATGCGGCTTATCATTCTTGCCAAAATAAGAAAATCGCAAAAAGATTCACACGTTATAAATAATTTAGAGAAAACGACTTACCTATTCCCGATAAAGCAACAAAAGAGGAATTGTTAAAAATAATATCGCCACACCGTTGGGAGATTACCGCCTTATTACTGTATATCTACTAGCCCCATAGAGTTGATTTGGAGCCAGCTAAAACATCATATTAGAAAACAAAATAAAATCCCAAACATACATGCAAGTGTTGTAGAATAAGTCACAGAGGCATCGAGTATTTGTAAATCGTTTTGAATACACACACAGTGTGTTATAATAAGCACAAATCTATCTGTTCTTATAAAACACGATCGACGATCACGTTCAGGTACAGTAGGAATTTAGCACTATAAAAACAATTCGGTGGTTTGCAAAAATATTAGCCTTTCTAGTCTGGTTGAATCCTGTAAGAAATGAAAAAACCTTAAAGCCAAAAAAATAAAGAAAAGGTTTAGAATGTGCACGAAAACTTGCTAACAAAATAAGTGAGTTATTTTCTGTCTGAAGATTACGGGGGCGATTACTACAACACCTACTGTAGCCTGTAGGTATGGTAACTGAGTGCAGCATACCTATAGGCTAAAAATGCGGGTTATGAATATACGCCGACAGCTAAGCGAAAATGAAAGCCCTGGAAAGCACAGCTGTACATTCCAAGGTGGTAAGTGAATAACTAGATGCATTTCGTGTCTACTTTGGCGTGGGTACACGGACACCATGTTTCTAGGGCGAGTGAGCAGACTTACTCCCACTAGCTAAAAAAGAAGCTAAAGAGACCTTAATAGGGCCTGAGCTTAAGTGAAGAATGAGTCTGAGAAATATTGAGAAAATAATATCAGGGATTGTCCCAAGTGAAAGTTACATTAACTACTGCTTTTAGTAGATGGACCGCTTAGGAAAAAATCTCTGCCATATTCTGCGTGGGTATCAAGTATTTTTGAAGAAAAGGCCGCGTTTCTTCGAGTCATCGTTTGCGAAACCTGATAAGACTGCGCAAGCACCCAATCATTGTATCCTAAAGTATGTGAGGACTATACCTTCGGTGGACTAATATATCAGCTATGTGAGTTTGGAAATTAAAGTAAATGAAAAAAAATCCAATTTTTAGTTTGGGTAACGACCCATCAGTTCCCGGCATTAAATATCTAACTATAAACGTGACTAATTTTCTTAAGCTAACTATGCGTGAAATATTTCTGGAAAATTAATTATAAAATAACTACATTACATACAATTTGTACTGCACCTGCCCGCTAAAAGAATTACTATCGGCTTAACCTGGGAAAATTGAGATTGCTCTCAATCAAATTATAACAGTCTCGTGAAATCGCATTCGTTATTTCCCATAATTACGACCTCGAAGGCTGTTTATAACGTATAACGTTTCATAATTCACATGAATTACCCAACCTTAACGGCAGGATATTTATGATAATTTACGTCTACTGAACTTCCTAAGATCCCAGAGCCACGGAGCGTACGAAAAGGATCCAGCATTGCATTACCCGCTGTCTGCTCTACTGCTACACCTGGGGATTCCATGGATAAACCTGCAGCAAGGACGGTAATAAAGAAGGTCCCGGGAGTTCAGCGAAATATTTTAAGAGATGCTGTTCAAGGGTTTTTTTATGTAGATATGCTTTATGTTATACCAACCGCTTAACCTGCAGTTGTAAATTCGTTCTGTAAAAGTATGAGAGAATACTTTAACTTTACGTTCCTTGAGTACTCAAAGCCAGGTCTTCCAGCTAAAGGTTGGGACCATTAGTGGCGAGAAATTTCTTCTTTGTTCTTTAAGTAAACTAATAAATGAAAAGATGCGCTTCTTAGGACCTTCCTAGCTCGGTAACATCTTTGGACGACATTGATTACTAAACAGTTGTACTTGCTGATTTATACGCAACAAGTTATACAACGAAAAATTTCTACAATATCACGCAGTAGACTAGCGCCTTATTACTTGGGTAAAAATCTTGAAATTATAATTTTGATTTTATGTTGAGTTTGTTTTTTATGGTCAACTTGGAAACTACAAAAAGTTAAAAATTGATTGCGGGAATTATTTCAGGAGAATGGTTCGGAAAGGATGACTTCTACGACTTAGTTCTGTGCAATATAGTGAAAACATGAATGCCGTCAGTGAAAAGATCTGGAAATCATCATAGATCGTCGCCATACATCTAGAACTATTCCCAATATAAAAGCTCAAATAGTGCTTCTTTAACCCAAAAGCTTCTACCACAAGACTTTCCTTCAGGTTAAAGAAAGAATAATTTCATGAAATCAGTAAGATGCTAGATGCTCGGAGCTAAAAAAAAAAATAGACTTTTCTCGTTTTGTCGTTTCTAGGAAAGTTACGGTCCGTATAGTTTATGACTCTTTTGTGTACCTTTGGAAAGGCTACGTATATCTCTTTGTTTGATATCAAATTCTCACTTATTATTTATAATTCATTAGAAAAGTATTGATTCGATGGCTCAATTTCCTCACCATATTAGATCGAAAAAGTAATATCAAGATTGTAAAGCGGGTTTTTTAATGACATTTTTTCCACCAATGGATGAGAAATTACCAAGACAGTAACAATTACAGATACAAGCTACTTACTCTGTCGACGTAAATCTCCAACCCCAACTAGGGAGAATCGCGAGCTAGTTAGGTTAGCTTTGAGTAGACTATTGATTTTTAATCATTGATATGTTAAAGGTTGGATAACAAACCAGCTTAGCGCCTAAGGATGAGATTTGGCTAATTACGTTCGGGCCAGCGAACTAAAGTATTATTACGAAATTCAAAAGGCGGTCCCGTTTGTAACTGTCAAATAGATCAGAAGTCAAGTTGTTTTGGTCCAGCTTGGGATGATTAAGAAGATATGGCAACGTCCGTTGAAAGTGCTACGTTTAATGTAGCTCACGTACGTAAATTTGGGTTAGTCAGGTTTCCTGAATTTTTGAAAAAGTGTTTAATAAGGTAGTCTCCAGGTAAATGAGTAAAATCAATGGTGTTTCTAAACATTAATTTAGCAGTTTTCCCAGAGTTTTGAGAAATAGCTCTGAGCGACACCAATTTCCTATTTACTGCTGTGCAAATAAAAAGGGCCACTACTTCGACGTCACGCGATGCAGTTCCTGGCTCATTAGGGTGCTGGGAGTGCGCAAGACTTCCTTTTGCAGGTGACATGTTTTTCTGAAAATTCAGTATGGCGCCGTGGTTGCTATCAACTAAAATTTTAAATGGCTCGCGATCCAAGGATTAATTCTATATTTAATTAGATTCAACCTCGGATTTAATTAAAGTTTGACAACTAAGGCTCACCTTTTATATCTATTCGCTATGGAAATATTGGAATGGTTCCACTTACCTGAAAAGTAAAGAAAAAAAATATTAAGAATTTCAAGGCAGCAAAAATAAATATTAGCTTCAAAACATGCAATCCTAAACACATTTATATACGAAAAGTTTACTCACAATAATTGATAGTGCAACAACTCAAGATATTCAGAGGTGCAAAATTCACCTTTGTAATTCATATTTATAGGTAACAAATAGATACAGCTTTTTATAAGCTTGATGAAGCTGACTGGCTTAATATGTTTAATAAATATCTATTTTACGTTTCTATTTCTTAGCAACTAAAATTTTAAGTAGCATCTGGGGTTATATGAAATCGGAAATAACTAAAGTTATGGATGTTTTAACGTGAACTTCTGAAAATACTTCTGCAAGTCCCTTTTTCCATTGTTATTTTTGAACGCGTTAAGCTAGAAAGTTCGAATGCAATCAAACTGAAGTCCTTACAACTTTAGTGGTCATTTTTCAACGATCTTGCCTGGATTTTTATCATAACCTTCTAGCTCAATACCCTCAAAAGTTAACATGTACGGGTGAAGAGGGGTTCAGACAGGAGACGCGTAGTATAAAAATTAATTCACACTGTTTTATAAGTAATAACTGCGACTCTGGTGCAATTTTTGTATAAACTAAGTGCTGTATGTTGGAAAGTTATTCGCATATTCCCTTTATACTAATCTGCGCGATGGTCATCCACCGGATATTCTTGGCTGAGTACTAACAAGGATAAAATTCGAGTCCTGCAGATGTAATGTGAGACCAGAAAAGATAATATTTGACGCTCTCGAGATTGGTATCTTTTTGTATCGTTTCGTTCACACATACAGTGTGCTGGGTGTTTGTACGGGGCAGAAACTCTTGGCATACTTGATACACAAAGAGTGAGTGTAATACTGCAAATTACGTAGAACGAACAGCAGTAACGTAATTACTACCGCAATCCCCTGGAATACACTTTTGTAGATCCCAGTTCCAAAAGCTTAGTAACAATGAAATAATTACAAGCATATGGAGGAAATTACATGTGAGGTTTATAAAGTGTGTAGCTGAAAGACAGAATCCGGAACGATGGGATCATAAGAAAACTGAAAACAAACTTTAGAATACATCGAACGAGGCGATAGTAGGTTGAATATTGTAGGAACAGCAAGAGTAATAACAATAACAAAGTTGTATTAAAAAGCATCAATTTAATAATAGGGTCTGAACACCACAAAGGAACTTGATCGCGAGGATCTTATCATTTATTACACGAAGGCAAGCTTTTTCTGTTAACGTTAATGTTAATGACCCTAAATTAGTACATGTTATCGATTATATAACTCGGCTTTTATGTTAAATGATATTTTGTTGATATGCATTTTCTGTATGCAATATGCTTGTAAAAGTGAAATACTAGATTTCATTTGATGGAAATTGTGGAAGTTTTCTTAATGGTACAGCACTACATGTAACTATATGTCAACTTTAAGTCGAAGTATCCACTGCTCTGCTGCAGGAGTTAGTTCATGTAGATCTATTAAATTTCCCTGAAATCTTGTTAGGCCACATTCAAAGACTGTTGTCTGTTAATCGGCTGCACATTCGCAGAAGGGAGATACCTTGAAACCCCATTTGTACATAGCCGATGCGCATCTTGTAGTGTTTTCTTTGCGTTGGCTCCTGCAACATGCGACATTATAATTTCTTAACTGGAGACTTCAAGGATCAATGTCCAAATGGCAAAATGAACTTTTAACTAAGGCAGTCCACAGGAAAAAAATATTTGCTTTACTAAAATTTGCAAAAGCTCAGCCGCCCGCTCCGATTTTCATCAACAATAAAAAATCCCTTTTTAAATTACGATTTCGCCAACCAGCTTCGTTGGATCGGGACTATCAAAACCGGAAACGGAACAATAGCTAAGATACGGGTGGAGAATAAGATGGGCCTTTTCAGCGAAAAAATGTCAACGATCGCAGTGAAGCGGTTCGATTCTCCAAAGGCTGATTGGCTTTTGTGCAGTTACTGATATATAATTCCACTTCAATGCAGGCTTTGGCGTCGGCAGAATTCCCAGTACGTGCAATGCTTTACAGGAATGTCGCAGCACGTGGCATCAATTGCTCCCTGGCTTTTGGAGATTATCGATGTACTCAATACTCCCTAGTAGTGGGCATTATTTTGAACAATTTTAAAGCACGTGTGAATAAATTAATATTTACTGTTGTTCGAATTATGCATTTCGAAAGTAAATACATTTTTTAATTCGTATAAAATTGTATTATTGTAGTTATTTCCCTCTTCAGATAAAATACGGATGATTTGAACGCTTCGGCTGCGTCTTCTAGTTTACCAAGTCATTCAAGCAGTACATTTTTCATCATTGTAAATGTAAAGAAGTCTTAGGGCTTCGGTCGGGAGAGTAGTTCAATAACTATATTTTCTTGAATCAAAAACTTAATTGTTTTTCAAGATGTATGGGAACTTGCATTGTGATGTAGGGCACTCCGCCACGAATTTCTGTCAGGCGAGAACAAGATATTTAAGTGGGCCTTTTTCACATCGAAATATTGGTCTACATACCCGACAACACAATGTCATAAAAGGCTGTTGTTTGGTGTTAATTCTGCACCGGAAATATTTCAACCTATTTTTGAAACTATGTTATCTCCTTGTCAAAATTGTTTAAATTACCTGGACGATATTATTGTGTTTGGTGAAACAGAAGCGGAACACGATAAGCATCTTACAAAGGTTTGTGTTCGTGTTAAAGGAAAACAACGGGGTACTTCATCAAGGTAAGTGCCTCTTCAAGGTTAAGCAATTAAATTTGCTGGAGAAAAAACTTTAGCCTCTGCTATCCAGGCAGACGAAGACAAGATAAAGGCCGTTTTAAACTTTTGTTTCCCTACAACTAAAAATGAACTTCGGAGCTATCCGGGCCTCAAAACGTACTTGGTCAAATTAATTTGAGACTTGGGAGCTGTGACGAAACCACTGAGAAGCCTTACGAAGCATAACAGTAAATATATGTGGACTTCCAAGCACCAAGCATGTTTTGACCACCTGAAGAAATCATTAACTTAAGCTGTCCACGTTGTCACATGTCGACCCTATGCGGAGGATCCGACTCATTGCGGATGCTAGTCCGTTAGCACTAGGAGCAGTTCTATCTATCCTGAAGAGGTTACAGATCAGTTTGGCTAACAACAAGCATTATAAGGCAGAATTACGGGGTTTCGTTTTGATGATGTAACACCGCATGGTACTACAGGAAAATATTCATCAGTTACTGTATGGGCGAATATAAGAGATAAAAATCCAACAATAGCCGACAACGTGGAAATCCCAGAAGCGGTAAAAACGAGAGCCCGCGATATAATAAACAAAGAAAAGGAAGAGGATACGGAAGGATACCAGAATAAACGGAGAAACCCTTAACGATATTAAAGACAGAAAAGGAAATGAAGTGTTATTGAAAGCCAACACATACACGACTGCCACGGCGACGCATCGGTCATGTGAAGAAGAATTCAATGGTAGCTAGTGCCTGACTCTCAACCTAATAGCAGGATACCATAACAAGTGCAGAACAAAATGATACAATTGTAGTTACTTCTGGACCGCTTGCAACAACTGACAGTGCTGTTTCAGATTCAGCTTGTATACAAGTTGCTTAACAAATTTAAGTTCAATCAGTGTTGTTTCTGCAATAACACACATAGCACCAGGAACACAAACTGGATTTACAGTCAAGTCAGCCAATGTCAATTTATATTAATTCACAACGCTATACGAAATCGTATTAGGTACTAGCTACATAAGTGCAAGGTTTTTGATTTTAATAGGGTTTCTCTGCACTGCAGAAGTGTTTGCATCTGACCGTTTACATTGTGGCTATCTAAAAGTGCTGATCTCCACGTAAAATTACAGGCAATATCCTCTTGCTCTAGATAGTTAGCGATGATGCATGAAGTTCTTTACGACGGTTATATAGGTCAAACAATAAAGTAAATAGCCGCCTTAACGTCCAAAAGGGTTTTAAAACTACATAAAGTAATATACGGACGTACAGTTATGTTCGCAAACTCACGGCTACCCACACGCCATCGCTCAGAAGATGAGAAAGAACACGGTTGTTGGCACTAAGCATGAAATACCGTGTCTTCGTTAATATTTCTGGAGGAAACCGGCTCATTTCACTGTAGGAGTGGTTGGGGTAGTTATTGAATTATTTCCTGCATGGCGGAGCCATCTTGCAATCATGGATGTTAACAGAGCAAACGGGAATCGGGGTAAATGTAGAAAGACCAATAACCTTTACGATTTTCCGTGAAAACGTCGTGTCGTCGCCCGGGATTAGTCCCATTCCACAGCAACTCCTCCATAATATTGCTAGTGATTTCATAATGAAGTAATAAAGAAATATGGAATATACTGGGTGATATAAGAGTAGGGAGATCACTTTTTGGATAAAAACGTACCAGAGAAATTCATTAAAAATACTGTTTTGAAGTTTTGTATTTAAGTATTTGACACCACGTTACTAAAGCCACTTATCTGACAAAGTACCGCAATGGGGAATTTGCATGAATTTTAAATCCCAGTATATAGTTGTTAGCCCGAAAGAGAATCAAATTTGAGGATATAATGGTGGAAAACAAAATTAAATCAGTCCTCAAGTAAGCTCACAATATGAATTAGAAATCTGAAGTAAAGCCACCGTTCTAAAACGGACTCTGACGTCACGTGCCGGACAGGTCTGCGCACGGTGCGTATCTTAGGAACGGCTTGCAGTGCATATAATCCCGTTGCTAGCAAAAATAACGCCGTCCATTCAACTAATGACTAAAATGGAGAAACGCAAAACTCGTTGCCTAGCTTCGAGACTACCCGCACCTTTGATCCGCACCTAAAATCTGCACCGTACGGCAAGTGATGTCAGAGTCCGTTTTAGAGACGTGGCTTCAGTTACAAATTAATTATTCATATTTTCAGCTTGCTTGAGGACAGATTTAATTCTTTTTTCCGACATATATCCCCAAATTTGATTCTCTTACGGACTAGCACGTTTTTGAAAATTGTGCAAGTTCTCCATTGGCAGTCATTTTGTTTCCAACTAGAGGTGGGAATGGTGGGATGTAAGCAAATGAACGAACATAGTTTACTATAACTAATATTCAGTTGTGCCAAACTGAACAATCTAGTTCGTCAGAATAAAATGAACTAGTTAGCTTTAAACTATGCAAGGGACTTGTGTGACACTGACTGAAACAGATGCGGCAATTGAACTAGCTACAGTACACTTCATTCGTTCATTTGCTTACTTGCCCACCTCTAGTTGGAACCAAAATGGCTGCCAACTGCGCTACTTTGTCAGATCGTGGATTTACAGGTTACGTTACAACATTTTTTCTTGAGTTACCATGGTAAGTAACTTCACTACAAAGCAAAATAGTCCTGAAATTTTTAGAGCTACATAATAATTATCATCAACCAAATTTAACGATCTAGGGCTCATTTTAGAGGGATTACTTCAAGGAGTTTACTATTGATGGTAAGCCCAAAACTTCCAAAACTGGTATCTCTAAATAGCTGTGGAGGGCGCCATTTGAAAATAGTTATTGTTTTCGATTTCACAAAATTTAAATAAGGCGGTATATTTTATTCGCTTCGTTTTGTAGGTTGTTATGTCAGAGGGTGGTCAAAGGCCGAGGTGAGTGTCATTTTTCGTATTGAAGTTATTGCCAATATAGAATACACAAATATAAAATAAAAAAAGGAATTTTTTCGTTGAATTCGGAAAAAAACATGAAGACATCCTTTTTCCACTTTATTTTGTAGACGATTATTTAAGATTGATAGTTTTTTCTCGTTTTGAAGTTATTACCAAAATAGGACAACCAAGACACAAAATAAAAAAGATATTTTCTCCTTGAATGCTGAAGACAAAGTAAACACATGCTTTTTTCAATTTGTTTTGTAGGGTATTATTTATGAAAAATTGTGGTAAAAGCGTGAAATTGATAGTTTTACTCGTTCTAAAGATATTGTGAAAAAGTGTACAAATAGCACATAACCCAGCAATTTATCTAATACGGGATCAATTTAATTTACACTTCCAATGACTAGTATAACTATTAATTTCTCAAACTTATTCACACGATATTTTTTTCAAGGTTTGGAGTTTTACCATGTTAGTTTGGTTTAGGTAGGCCATGCTCTATGACAATCGAGATAAATGTCAATGCTTCAACGGTATTCATTGGACCGGTTTCTCTTCTCTTTATTAAAGTTGATATTAGCTAAAATATAAACCCTGTAACCATGACAATACCTTAAATTGAGGTGTATTATTGGTTTATATTTTAAATACAGAGTTGATTTTAGCTTAAAATTGAGAAGAGAAGCGACCTATTGTATTTTGGTAATTACTAATTGTTACTTTTTAAAATAATTATTGATATATTTAATAAAACTCCGTTTACAATGAAGAATAAGCATACACTATTATTTAAATTAATGTCAATGCTATCAGTAAATAAATACCTATTCACATAAAACTTAATTTCTTCGCTATTGCCTTTGCCATAAAGACGACAATTACTTGGTCTTTGTTTGTAAACGAATTCTCTTTTGCATCGACTTTTACTTTAAATTAAACGTATTCAAATGATAAATAATAAGAGGACCTTAACCATTAAACATGAAATATGGAGCATGAATAAAAGTAATATCCATTGAATAGATTTAAAAATATTACAAATGAAAGAGTCATTAGAAGTGCAAGTTAAACTCAACTACTAATGAATAATTTAGGAACTTAGTTGCTCGGTTATGTTTTATTAGTTTTTCGCAAACAAAACAAAGTTAAAAAAGTATGTCGTTCTATCTAGCTTTTCTTTAGAAATCAAGTACAAATTTCTTTCTTTTTTATTTTGTGGCTTGTGTATACTATTTTGATAATAACTTTAAAATAAAAAATGACACTCGTCTCACAAAACGAAGCGAAAAATATATACCGTCCTATTTAAATTGAAATCTTGAGAAGTATGACAATTTTTCAAATGACGCCCTCTACAGCTAAATAGAGACTAATTTTGGAAGAATTTACTATTCTTATTAATTTTATTGAAACTCTCTCTAAAACGAGTCCAGTTCGTTGAATCTGATCGAAGCGTTTAGATGATATAGCATCTAGAAGTTTCAAGGCTATTTTGCTTTGTAGTGACCTTACCACGGCAACCAGATAATAAAAATGTTGTAATGAAACTTTAAGGTAATTAGACAGACATTCTAAAAATTCTACTTCCCACCCACATTTTATCAACAAATTTTAAATTTATTTGCGTTTATTAGTAACGTAGTGTCAAATATGCCAACTAGGGAGAAAACTCAGGAACATCAAAATATGTCTAGTGCATTTCTCTGATACGTTTTTATCAAAAAAATTTTTCCTCAAAGCGTTAGCTTGAGACGTTTTCAAGATACAGACGCTCCGTACCCTTAGTAAATCACCCTGTATAATTCGATCTAAGTACAGAAGAATAAGGAAATACTATTAACATAAACTTTAATTTAAACAATAACGCTATCTGCAAGCCTCCAGTGCGATGGTATACTTTTGAATTAAGTTTCTCCCATTTTCCGTTTCTTTCAGATCTACGTCCTACTTTAGGCGTTTACTCTCACTAATTTCGATCTCTCTTTCATTGCACAATTATCATTAATAGGCTACTTGTGCAAAAATCTCGGTAATCACATGCCATGTTCACCTTACCTCCTTTGGTATCCGTTTTGTATCCAAACGGATGTATTACAATGAAACGGGTGATTTGTATTTCCATCTGTGTTGTAAATGGAACCCAACTGCCAGCTGCACCCTTGTAATTAAAGCGTTTCATTAGAAGTTGTTTGTATAGGATTATTCAAATGTTTTGACAGATATCCACGCTAACCACGCAAAGAAACGTAGTAGAGAACTGATTGATGTTCTGTTCCGTAATTCGGTCGGATGGTAACCCGTATGAATAATAAATGGCTATGTGCTGCTTAAACAGAAAAAAAGTTATTTTGTGCATTTGCAAAATAAATCGTTTACTTCGTTTTAGTAACTAAATATTAACCGCAAACAGTTTAAAGTAGCGAAACAATTATGTAACAGAAAAAGTGATCGAGGTGCTAAATTTACACTTCTTGCATTTTGCATGCTTGCGATATTGATTTAATTCATAATTAGAAAATTCAGTAGCGAACATACGTATGTTAGGTATACGCACATGGTTTTTAAACGTAGCCTAACTCCCGAGAAATATCATTTCATTAGCACTAAATCGCATTAAACATTATACCGTTGTTTATTATTGACTACGATACATATAACTTTTGAGAAAATCTTAAATTTAAATTTCACACATCACTTATTAATATATGGGATGAGCTTCCTTTAAAGCTATTGCTAATCAGTATCTCTAAAACGGTTTTAAATAGTACTATTATGTAATTATGATGGGAAGTGGGGGGTACCTTTAGAACTTCAAAGGGATGATATATTTTCGTTTCTAAAATTAGAATCTGCGTAAGAAACTTCGTATATAGAGAAAAAAAATTTACTTGTTCCCTTGTTAAGAAATCATTCATTGATTACGGTGAAAATTGAAGATTAACACCTACCATACTAGATAACTGATATGAATTTCCATGGAAAACATTTAAGGTTTTAATGATTATTTCCTTCATCTGTGAAATATAAATTTTGGCAAATCACTTGGATCTTTTAAAAGCTAGAAGTCGTACAGCAGTACTAGTAAGCAGAACCCCGAATTCGGAGTAGGTAAATACCGCTGCAAATTGAATCAATACTTCCACATCAAATTGTCCAAATGACACGCACTTTTTTCTACGACAAACGACAAACATCCATAAATTTTTAAAATCGACTTTTTCTAAATAATTCGAAAATTATTAACTTATCAAAAATATTGCAAGAGTGCTTTTCGATCAGAAATTTGATTTTCTATACAATAGCAATATTTAAAACAAATTCTGTGGGCGGGGTCAAAAATAATACAGCTTTTTGGAAATAATTCGAAAATGTCAAAATTTTGTAAAAATTTTTTAAAACACTTTATGAGAAATTTTATTTCCTATCTGATATTTATTTATATATTATATATATTTATTTTCACTTTTTGAATATATTAAGTACTTTCGGAGATATTTAGGAAAAAACGGGTTTTTTTAAGTGACGGTTTTTTGCTAATATCTTCTCAACAGTTTGCTGCACTGAAAATTTATAGGAACTAATTATACTCGCAATTATACTAATAATCTCATACTAAAAGAAAAAAAAATTGCAAAAAAGGTAGTTTAGTTGCCCCCTTTCCTGACCCCACTTACTTACCCCAAAAACAATAGGTCGCTTTGGGTAATTGAGATTTATATGTATGCCAAATTTCATATGTTGTCTTTCGAAAGTTATCGCGTCCACACACAGACAGACACACACAGACTGACTTGCTCAAAAATTTTTTTGGGCGTTTTCAAACATTTTAAAGCGATTGAGCAAATAAAAAATTTTGAAATTTTTCTTCGCGATACAATACTTCCCATCTGTTGAATGTGGAAGTAAAATGAAACGACAAAAAACAGAACAGTAATGACACTCGTGTAAGTTTCAAGCAGCTTGCTACGAATATTGGAATGAGTCGAAAATCACCTATGATATTATTGCACTTGTACAAATTCCACGTCATAGGCTTTCGAGAAGTCAAGTGAAATTAAAATAAAGTTATTTTGTAGTAAATTGAAACGTATATATATATATATTGCGCTATGACATTTTTTAAAGTCAAATTGGTCTGAAAATAAAAATTTATCGTAACATTACAAAATCCAATTATTATAACTTATTATAACGTAGTATTTTAATTTTAACATTATATGCTCAGTAACACCTAAATTTTATTGTTTGTGGCAAATTATGCGCATGTCCCATAAAACTATTATTCTAAAATGTGTGCTCACCGTCCCTGCGAAATTTATACAAAAGTATCCACCACTACAAATCTAAAATAAATCAGTCGAAAGCTTGGAAATATTGTGTAATCACTTAGGTCGATAAATCCTAATACACATTAAAAATTAAATGATTAACTATAGTACCACTCCTATAAATTATATTTACGCATTTATAAGCACTATCGAAAACTGATGTGACGCATAAACGCATATAACTTCGTATTTTTGATAGTTATTGATGTTTACTTCACATCTGTTTTAGATCATACTGCGTCTTCTGCATTTGTTTTACAATATGTTGGGCGTTCTTTCCATTTTAAAACTGTTAGGACTGATTATAATCTATATTAACCCCGCAAACACCATTGTTGAAATTGACTATGCTAAATGACGCCAAACGAGTACGCAACCACAAGAGGAATTTTTCCGTTTTGAAAATAATGTAAATTTTTGAAGTAACTACATCAAATACAATGTTTAAATGCACTATTAAAAAAAACTGTGAAAATAGCCAATTAAGAGGTATGACTTTTGAATGTACTATAACTACCAGTTACAAACTCAAATAACTTTAAATATATGCTTGTATTTATAAAATTTTTGCAAAAGAACACCAGAGGACAAATCATTTTTGAATGAAAACAACTATATACGCTTATATGTGAAAATCCTTGTCGTTGAGTGCATTATTTACAATACGTTTTCACTTGTTTTTCCTAGATATTTCAATATGCTTGTATTTTTCAAGTTGAAATTATTATAGTTCTTTAAAGTATCGGAATATCTACATTGGTTGCTGCAAAAAGCATTTTGGGTGAGTAAGACCTTAATACATGAAAGTTTATATCAGTTTAAGACTAGGTACCGATAGTTGTTTATCAAGGCTGGATTGAAAAATGAAAACCACAAGTAAAAGAATATAATTCTGTTTTAGATGTGTTCAAGCCTGAAATTCTAGATAGTAATTATCTATTATAACCAAATTTAATACAATAAAGTTTTCCCATTCCCCTTCGCGAATGCATGTCAAACGTATATACATGCTGAAAATGTGGAACGCAGTTAGCATAAAGCATAAAAACGTACTTTTTGCCGAAATACCGAAACAAAAGTCAGAAACTATTCCAACTTTAGGTAAACAACTACTTGTGCAGAGGTGGCTCCCTGTAACCACGAAATCTGGCTGTGGTTTTGTTTCCCAACAAACTTCTGCCAATGCTACAGCTCCACTTGTTTTGTTCAGGAGTCGAACAAGCGAGAAGGGTCCTTATCTTCCACAGGCAGCTCTCGGCTTCCTACTTCTTAAATCTTTTAATTAACAATCCTAGGAGAACAGTTCCTAGAGAACTTTTCATTAATAATTGCTTCTCGACCCACATTTGTATTTTGCCCAGAAATTTTCGGGTTTTGTTACAAAGTAGGTCAAGAAGCCCGAGGTGCAAGGCGGGCTGCTTTGCGCATGAAGTACATGTTCTGCTCCGTAGGAATGCTTTTAAGTTAGCTAGCTGGATTGTTTATACATGAAATTCGCTGCCGTCGAGTGATGTCTCGAGTAGCTAGGTACCTTGTTAATAGAGTATCTCACGCCACTTCAGTTGTCACACTGCGCCAATGTTTATTCAAAGCTTCCTAGGTATTTGATGATGCAACGCTTACATGAGAACTCCTAACTGTAAACTTGACTGCTGTCGATACACTTATTTCCTCGAGCGTCAAGTGACTGAACAAGAACCACAAGACTCTCCATTTCATAAGCAACTAATAATCGTGTCCATATTAGGAGCGTATAGTGATCTCGCTAACGGCAAACTATTACAACCTGGTAATGCACAACGGAATTGAAAAAGTGAAAGCTGAAGCTAATCAGCTGAATCTATTAATTACAAAATATTATAGGTTCGCAATTAAGTTTAGCTTTCTTAATTTCCCCCATACATTAGACAAAGGATTACAAACGGAAGGATACCCGTAAATATTACTAATGCAGTGTGCCAATTTTCGTCCCCAATTGTAAACCTACGAGGGACAAATTATTAAGCAGAATACAAGATGCACTCATTGTGAAACATTTTGAATCAATTTATTTTTTTATTTACTGTGCTTTGCTTCAGTTTTTAGCCCTGACGATCGTATCGAGCCGACAGTCATTTTCAAAGGGCACCAAAACTACCCGTGTACGGAACCTGTATGTGTAAATTTTTGTCCACGGCCCTTATTTTACGAAAATTGTAAAATTTAATTGCAAATATGAATATTGGACATGAAAATTTCTTTTTTTTCGGATTTTTAATAACTTTTTTCTATGCGTATTTCCTAATTTGAAAGACTTATGATATACAAGTTTTATGTCATACATGTTTATCAGTCAACTTACTCTTTAATGAGAAACTAAAGCAATAAAGACGAAAAGCTGTAAAAAAAATCAAGGGGATGCCTATCTATGGGGATCCAGTAGATAACAGTTCACATAGAGCTCTCGAAACAGTAATATCCAGCTCAAAATTTGTTTTATTCTCCATAAAGTGGTATCGTTTTATAGAATTGGGTTAAGATTGATACCATTTATTAGTCTATACCTTTATACTTTTGCTTGTTGAGCATCTAGCCTCCCTAATTCCATATTGGCTACCATCACTGTAACAATGAAAATTTCTTAGCAGCTTTTGATAGTTTTGACTAGTTCAGTTATTTTTCTGAAAAAGTAAACAAGATACAGTTTTGTACCCAAATCGACTTAATCATAACACTAAAATGAAGGATTACTTTTCATTTAAATGAACGTTCAGAAAGCAGAATATTACATAAATAAATATGTTAAATCTTTAAGGCAGGAATATTAATTAACATTGTTGCACATTTATTGTTGCATTACGACTTTAAACTTACAAACTTATTGTCAAACGGTCATTTCAAGACATTTCCTAGACGTTGACATGATCTGTTAAAAATGTTGTTCCGCTGGTCTATCAACAGTGAAGATTAGTTAAGTTAATTAATTTGTATTTAATAATATTCTTCTTCAAACACTTCCTGCAAAGGACAGTGCTGTTGGATAGAAATAACTACGGAAGTTGTTACTTAAGCATATCTGTTATACCCTTATACATAACAGTGTCGTATATTTAACTGTTGTTAAACTATCTATTATGTCTACCGCCTCTGATTTCGTTAACGTCCTTAATAAGCTTAATCACGACGGGAGCCATAACAAGTTATATTTACGACCTGTAAGTGATGGGTCCAAAAAACCGAAAGCATAACTTTAAATTGCCATATACGAACAATAAAGCACCCCAATATCAAGAATGACAAATAAAAAAGGCCGAGGAAGGCCTAATAACAAGGGTCAAAACGTCGGTAAATATATACATGAATCTTAGTAATTCGGAACCAAGTCCCACAAAAGCCAAAATACACAAAGTAAAATACCTAACGTATTCGAAGTGTAGCCGATATGAATTTAATGATTGGCACGAACTTAAGGTGCTGCTGAATATTCAGTCAAGTTGTCCTTTAACCTTAAGATGCACGAAGTCATTATTAATAAAATGCAGAAGATCATTTCTACACACATGACAAAAATTGTAAAGTTTTGTTTCCTATTGCAGTTACGATTTAAAAAAAACAATTCAAGTGGATACAGTAATTAACCACTTTTCTGAGATGTATAGTGAAAAAGAAATAGCGTTTCTCTATAGATCTTTGATATTTAATTTAACCTTTAGAAGTCCACCAGTGTCCAATATCTATCATCGCTGGTACTGAAAGTTCTATAAAATATTTCGATGAATCCGATAAAGACTTTATTAGAATGCGGGCAAAATAACTGATTTTATCCCAAACCGGACAAAGAAGATAAAGTTGTGTTACTGTATAAAATAGACTATTTCAAAAGGATTAATGACCTGAACAAATATGTCCATACATACAAAGTACCTGGGAACCCATTGCTAAAATTAATTCAGCAAACAAAAAGTGTTATTAGTAAAGTATCACAATCTTATTATATCTGCCTTGAAATATAAGTTATACGTTATCCGTAAAACAGGTAAATCGGAAAGATCTTTTGTTTTAGGTATTAACCTCTCTAATGCTCTCTAACACCTTTAGCAGATTTTTCGGTAATCTTAAGAAGGATGAGTTACTTATCCATTTATCCTTATTTCCACTTGTGTCTATAAATATAACGTTAAAATATCTTGCGGAACTACCTATTTACTATTAATATGATTAATAA
The DNA here is from genome assembly GCA_025024175.1 of Rhyzopertha dominica. Lineage (NCBI taxonomy): Eukaryota > Metazoa > Arthropoda > Insecta > Coleoptera > Bostrichidae > Rhyzopertha > Rhyzopertha dominica. Next base: position 33,260,708 of record QCXZ01000001.1, on the reverse strand, counting down.
AATTAAAATTTAAGAATATAATGAATTGATCCTTTTATGCTTTTCCCAGGACTGTTTATAGATTAACAATGAGTTTTTCGAAGAACACAAAGAGAGTGCCGTGGTAAACACTATTTCCTTTTTCCTTTATGGGCCGATTTGAAACAAATTTAAAAATAGGCCAGTTTTTCGCATTATGGTTGCGTTACGTTGATGTTGCTTTGGCCAATTTCGACATTGAAATATGTAACACTTATGTAATGCTTAAATTCTGCATTCACTAAAATTAATTTCACAATGAAAAATAGGAGAAAAGGGGCGTCTTCCGTTTTTAGATGTAGATACTGGTGTCAAGAAGAATAAGCACGAAATGGACTGTGACGTGTACAGAAAGATATAAACACAAATAGGTGTATAGTCAATGAATCGCAACTCTCTTATCAGTATAAATCTTTTAGTTAATTGATTAATTAATTTTCCTTTATCAAAATCTAACTTTGAAATGTATTAAGAATGTTACCATTCATAACGAGTGCTCTATAAAAAAGGTAGGCAACTTAGAAAGATACAGCACAAAAGCAACGCGTTTGCATTTACTACATACCTTATAATATAAATTAATTAAAATTTCTTTTGATTGTAGGCTTACCAAAAAAAAGCAAAGCATCTTGAACCATTTCATTTAAAACTACTTTTTACCGCCAATAACACTATCAAGGATAAGGTAGATGAAAAACGACAAATCAGGCATTTTTCTAAATACAAAGCTCTAACCCTAAATATATTGGGCAGACCAGTCGTTCTATTCTATGGAAGTTTGATTTAAAAAATAATAGCTCATTTCAAGTTTGGGAGGTTTGGTAATTCAAGTTTCGCCCAACATATTAAAGACAGCTTACCGCATAACTTCTAAAAACTTAAAACTAGTGAACACAACGCTCTTGAAAGCATCTTCATTCAAGGAAACAACGATAATTTACTAATTTCAGATTCCGATTCCGAGATCCGCATCATTCAAGCTAAGCGATTTAATCAAGCGTCAATTTAGGTAGTGTAAATAATGGTGTTGCGTCGACCTGCTCCATTTGAACTGAAAATTTGGTGACAAGAATATTCTTTGGTTAAATCCAACAGAAATTTCAAGAAGCCGCTTCCTTTAATTTCTACTGAAGATGGCAGCTCAGCCGCCGAAATACGCATTTAGGCTATCTACACTATTGTGCTAAGGATTTTTCTTATATCGGTATTCAGAATTAACTCACAATAAGCTCGTACTTAATTTTCCTCAGCTAGTATATATTTGAGCATATAATCCAAGAACGTGCAGTGCCACGTAAGAAACTTGATAATGAATATATTTTGAGTCTATTTCAGTTCATCACGCGCAAAACTTTTACCACAGCATCCTTCGTCATAAGAAATTATTCATCAGCAACGTTCCCCTATGCCCTGGTCTAATTTAGCATAATCACGACCAAGAACTCTCGTTTCGCAACTCGACTTGGAAGAAACCCCACACTTACGGAACCTTCCCTCCCCCAACGTTCGAGCATTCTTGCTGTCGCACTACACCGGGACTAGGACCGTAATTAAACAATGCAGCGGAAGGGCGTTTCAAATCTCGACAGCCCTTCAGGATCAAAAAAAGCTCAGCAAGGCGGAACACAAACGCTTAGAAGTGATGCCCACACGGCTACAGGTCACACGCCCCCGTTGAAAAAAAGCTCACGCGCGGATTTAGCTGAGCCAGTGATTAGAATACCTTTGAGGCAACCAAGTCGAACGGCGAAACGGAACGCTGCTTGGGGCAATTTGCACTTCAGAGGTATGATTACACCAACGAAGCCGCAGCTTTTGTTTATGGAATACATTGAAATTTCCTGCAGGAACGTTCGCGTATTGCCAAGGGTACATGCAAAGAAATTTCAACATCATTGCACTTTGGATCATCAAATCTCATTTTGAGTTAATACTGTAGATACTTCGCCTGCAATTTCAAATACAACAAAATTTCCTTTATTGAACAAAAACATAAATGTTAAAAAAGGCCATAAACAAGTTCGAAGTCCTTAAAAACATTTGTATTTACAAATTATTATTTTCAATTTAAGAATGATAACCACATCCAATTGAATCGAGCAGTCATTGAAAGTCCAATACCAAGAAAATCGAAAAATTATTCGTAAAAATTTCGAAGAAACATATACGCATTTTGTAMACGATTAGCTGCTAATAAATAGTACCCAATGCTAGAACTATCAATTTGCTAAGACAATTTAATGAACTTAACAATAAAATTAAATTTACTATCGAAATACCAAATAATAGAAATAAATTACCTAGATTTAACACTTTTATGACGGAGAAATCTGAAGTATAGTCAAACACTCAAAAAAATGTAACTAAAGTAATAGCAAAAGTTTATAGCATTCAAACTACCTACGTATGTGCATACAACAACTCTAATAAGCAGTAGGTATAACATAAGGGTTGACTCAATAACGTAAAGAAAGATTACCACCAACACAAAATAGAAACAACTCTCAAGAAACGGCTTCCTAAAAAATAAGAAAATTGCACCTTAATTCTAATAATATAGAAAAACATCAACAACACTAAATGATGAACATCAATTGAGTGTTTCGTACAGCTATACAGCGTTAGTCTTAAGTATGGAATAAGAGGCGTATTTCCACAAATATGAACTTAACAAAGTTTTCTTTTATTATTTCTTCTTTCTTAGCCTATTCTTTGTTCCTGTGTTTCAACGCATTTCCATGACAACATATATTTTTGTTTTTTATTGCAACCAAGCGATTTTTTAACAGATTCAAACGACCTGGAGTTTATTTTGAAAGGTTTGGTAAATGAGAAAACAGGTTATCAAAGCAGGTTCTGCAGATGTTAATACTGATTTTTTATTCATTTGATGATGATCCTAACGCTTATAATAATTTATTCATTTAAATAAATCCTTACGTCATATGTATGCTCAAACTGAAAATTGCATAATAAATTTTGCAGCCAATTAGGCGATAATCTTGATTTTCCTGTCTAATTCCGCCTTCCAGGTCTTGCAAATTTAATGGGCCTTCTTTGAAAAGTTTACTTTTTAAATGACCCTACAGCAAGAACCCAATGAACTTAAATCAGGCGACCTAGCGGGCAATCAATAGTTCTCCTTTCCGCCGACCTGGGAAGATGTTATCCAGATACAGGCGTACATTAACTCCAAAATATCTTGTTGAAACCTTCACGATTCTTACAAACAGTTTGTAATCAAATCATACAGAATAAACACAAGCTTGTTTCAGGGATAAAAGAGGCAATGGAAATCCCTAAAAAAACGCTTTGTTCCCAATTAAAAAAAATAGGCTGCTATGAAAATGCGTTGACATCGAAAACAAAAATAGGCCAAGAAATGGAAAATTATTAAAAAAAACTTTTGTTAAGAACATTTTCGTATCAAGTTTATATTTACAGAATTAAACCAGTTATTCCATACTTGTGACTAATCCTGATATGGTAATAACTAATCGAGTAATACTTGTTTTACTTGAATTATTTTAGTACATATATATGCTTGGTTTTATTATCAGATATTCATAAAAACAAAGTGATGCAATATATTCATATCTAGGTTTCCTGTATGAAAACACAGCAAAAACAATACGTTTTAATTATCTATATTGACGCTCCAGATACAACTTAGGAATAATAAGGGTATACTCGACTGGTGTACTAGATGTCATGACATTTGTTAAAATAATGTAATGAACAACACAAATTTATTTTATTTTCAATGTCAACTAAGTATTTTGCACTGCGAAAAATATTTCACAGAACCATAAACACAAACATCATCATTTTATCAAGTTCCCAGTGTTTATCACAGCGACCTTACAAACAAATGTGAAATATAGGTAACACTTCAGCAGCTCTACTGGTCTGCTCTCACTTCTTTACCAGTCGAATAATAAAGGTATATAATACTATTCCTTAAGAGGCCTCGCCACCGAAGTTTCTTATGGAACTTTCAATGTATCGTCCTGTGCCTTTAGACCAAACATTAATTAAAATATTTTAATAAAACAAAGAACATCTGAAAGAACAGTCAATTTTCTACAATTTGACCGAGACGAAGTTTAAAATTTTGTTGATAAGGTCATTAAATGACACGATAAATCAGACATAAAAATGAGAATTTCATCAAACTCGTTTATTTCAGAAACTATAAGGAGTTTACTATTTCTTTCGGTCACATTGTAAAAAACATTTATTTATGGAGAGAATTGCAAATCCGACAAAAATGTATTTGTAAATAACAAAAATAATGATGCAGAATGATTTGCGATTTAAAACTGGGCTAAAAATTGGTGATTTACAACAGGCACTTACAAGTTAAGCGTGCCGCCGCAAATGAAACCGCATAATTACTTTATGGCACTACCTGCATCCGACCGGATGGCGAGGACCGGATCCATCTGTAGTTTGATGCAAATTTTTACTTCTTTGGGTTTTGGTCTTATACGATTCCAAGCGTTCCGTTCAGTTTTCGCATATTTTTTTTAGTTTGTATTCCGTTTAAATCTTTTTAGTGTGATAAGTAATTTTAGTTTAGTGTTTTATAGTTTAGCTTAGTGTATGCCGAAAATAAGTTTCTACAACGTAAGTACAAGAAGAAGAAAATCAATGTTTTAATAAGCTAAAAAGAAACAAAGAAGAAATAATAGATTTAGAAAACGATACACGATTATCAAAGTTCAAGTGGCAGGTGGCTCGAAGAACGCAGAAAATTGCTAACTGCGTTAAATTTTGCGAAAGTTTGTAAACGAAGAATACAAACAAACACCGCAAAACTTGTGAAGAGCATATTGTATAGATCTTGTATAAGTGCCAAATCAGTTCAACATAGAAAACATTTTGAAAAAGCTGTTAAGGAATTAGAAGAATTATTAGGCCAAGAAATTAAATCATGTGGGTTATTTAATGATCCGGTTGACAATTTTTTAGGAGCATCCCCAGACGGTGTCGTAGACGAAGACACTATTGTCGAAATAAAGTGTCCATACACATCATATAAATTACAACTGACACCAGAAGAAGCTATACAACAAAAGAAGATCACATTTTGGCAATTTAAAAACAATTCTATGGAGGTAAATAAGAAACATGATTGGTTTTGCCAAATCCAAGGCCAATTACACATAGCACAAAAAAAGTATGTTGGTTAGGTGTGTGGACGGGTCCAAATCCATTAAAAATTGAAAAAATTGTTAGGGACGACGTATTTTGGGAAACTAAAATGCAACCTTATTTAGAAACATTCTATAAAAAATGCCTTTTACCTGAATTGGTAGATCCTCGCCAGTGCAGAAGCATGCCAATTCGTGACATTTATATATGATATACCTACTGTATTTTGTATAATGTTTATAACTAACACTGTTTCTAAATGTTTAAATAAAACCTATATATTACGTATACTTATATGTTTTTTTTTCTTTAAATGTTTTTAGATGCACGTTTTCATTATTAGTTCTCGAAATTAAAATCTATACTTTTACAACACTACTCGAGCAAATTTATTATGTTGAACAATTGGTGTTTGTTTTGATTTTATCGGAATTGTTTAGAATATTATACCTATAAATTTTTGAAATCTACATTAAATTTTGAGTTTTAATACCTTATTTTGAAAATTTATTGCAAAACTAGAATTAACGTGATTTTTTAATATATGATCGATCAAAATAGACATTAATCAGAATTACAAAATAATTGCAATTAAATATTTAATTCGAGTTCTATAAACCGGCCCTAGATCACCTAAAATACGAAAGAACGAAATATTTGCCTGGAAATACAAACCGATCGACCCTATCGTAAATAGACATAACCCCATCATAAATAAAGATAAGAAATGATTTGCAGAGGGTAGTCGACACGTTTATTGTACTCATTCAGTTCCTGACAGCAAAATTCGGCTACCGAAATCTCAAGGTCTTCTGGGTGGCGAGCCCTCTTAATACAAAGGATGATCGATCATTTCCTGATTCGCCTAACCTCGAACCACCTGGGCTTGCGATGAGTTTGTGTGGTTTAGTTCCTCGGAGACTATTTACGGAGATGCTCAAAGAACTAGTACTTCTACTGCCTAACAAGAACTAATATCTTGGAACTAGGTCCTAATAGAAACTATATCCACCGCTACAATATACTACATGCCAGGGTAAACTATAATCCTATAGTACTTATGTGACCGCTAGTGTACCTTCAAGACCCAATTGAATATTTTGTATATATACTGCAAATATAAAGACGAATTATTATGAGTCCTATTATATCACCGTAAAACGCGCTGTGACGTCCCCATACGCTATTGCTATCTCTCTCTCTTCACTCAAGAATTGCCTTTTATGCAAGGTTGCCAGTACTATTATTACAATAATAGATCTACCACTTTAAAATACTTCTATAGGTATGTTGAAAAAATTAAGGTGTTTACTAATCGTTGTTTTGTGCATCTTTCTTCAATGACAGTGGTAAATTATAAATATAACTTTTGCTATAATTGCATATTGTCTTTGTATTACAAGTTCTGGCAACCATGTTTCGATGCCAGGTGTTTCATCCAAGTGCATGTGTTGCGGGTTGCGCAATAGTATTCACCAGCGGTCACTCAATTCATTGCCAGCGATACGCCTTTTCACTCATACTTGTCATTTTAAATACTCGTATTATATTACATTTAATAACAGACAAAAGGGTATACCGAAACCAAACCAAACACAAAGGGCTGCATATACAAGCTTAACGATTAGGGCACGTTTAACATCTTATTTGCCATCTTCTAACAACCACCATACGGTGACGTATAAATAAAGGTACAGGCGTTTGTGTGCGCGTGTTAAATGTTTAAACTTTAACTTTTATTTCGCTGTTATATAACAATTTAGATATGAAATATTTTCGCATACGAATATTGAATACAATAACGATGTAATAATACCATTAGAAAATTAGTCATCCGATTATGTACTTACTGTACATGTGAGATTAACTTAGAACTTGTTTGTTTTAAATATGTAATAAAAGAACTTCCAAAAGAATCTTGCTGAAGGTGCAATACTTTGTCGCTAACAAACTAGCAAATTATGTCACTGTAAATGTTTTGGGCGCATCAATTTGGCTGAAATGGTGTGATCATAAAGACAAACGCATTACAGGCAGACTTTTTTTGTAAAATCTCTGGAACCTGTAAAACAACTGAATCGCTTATTTGAGAAAGCCGATAAGTCCACATATGGCGTATATTGGGTTTATGTTAAAAATGGCTTCGGGTGAACAAGGCGCAGTGTTTGAAGTATAAACCCAACAAGTCCTGCAGTTTGTTAGCGAGCAACAGGCTCTAGTAATATTCGTTTTATTGAGAAACCCGATATGTCCAGGACTTACCGTGTTTCTCAAATAAATTTAAGTTGGCGCGTGTGCTGTTAGTGCTAAATTTGACAATTGGGGGCAGTCCCTGGTTTGTCACATGTTTTTAGTGAACAATGGAAGGTGACACAACAAATACTGCTAAACGCAAAAAAGGTCTGAAAAGTGTGGTTTATAGAAGTGAAAGTATCAAGAAAGCAAGAATTAAAGGGAAAGAATATGTCAATTACAAAGGGATTATTGTCCCCAAAAGGCAAAAAATATTATCTGTATATAAAACAAAACCATTAGTTGTAGAAAAAAATGTATGGAAAAGATATCAGAGAATGACCGGCAAGAAATATTCAATAAATTTTACAGTTTTGGAACCAAAAATGAGCAAGATGCTTACCTTCAGGCTCTGATAGGAATTGTTCCAGTACAAAGAAAATGTCCCCGAAATAATGATAATTCAAAACCTCACGAAAGTTATTATATCTACAGCATCACTTGTAGCTCTTTCAGACATCAGGTGTGTAAGACCGCTTTCATGAATTTACATGGGATTGGTAAAGATCGAGATTATCGTTTATGTTTACTATTAAAGAGGGAAAGTCTCCACAAGATAAACGTGGAAAACAAAACCCTGGGAATGGCAAACCACTTTCGCTTATACAACTCATAGAAAGTCACATTAGGGAGTTTCCTGTGAAAATAGCTCATTACACATCAAGGGAGTATCATTATCTTAGCGAAACTATTGATATTAAAAAAATGCATAGTTTGTTTGTTCAGAAACATCCTAATGCTGGTGTAAAATATTCTTTATACTGCAAGATATTCAAAGAAAGATTCAGCTTAAGTTTCGGTAGACCTCAAGTTGATACCTGTTGCAAATATGAAGAGTTGAATATGAAGATTAAATCAAAAGAGTTAAATGATAACGCAAAAAGGGTTGCTGCAGCAGTAAAATTAGTCCATCTAAGAAGAGCAAAGAAATTCTTTACAAAAATGACTGAATTAAAAGAAAAATATAAAGATGATCCCACAGTCGCCATAATCGCTGTCGATTATATGCAAAATATTTTCTTGCCGCAAGTTCCAGTGCAAGAAACTTTCTATTTACACCAGTTAACGGTATCTAACTTTAATATCAACAATCTTAAAACAGGCAAGGGTGTATTCTACTTATACCATGAAGGCATGGGAAGGAAGGGGCCTAATGAAGTATGTTCATTTATCACAAACTTCATACAGACGTATGTCTCACAAGAAGTGAAACACTTACATGTCTTCATGGACGGCTGCCCTGGACAAAATAAAAACCATTGTACCATCAGAATGTGCGCTGGCATGGTTGCATTGGGAAGATTTAGTACAATAAATCAGTATTTCCCCATTCGTGGGCATTCCTTCATGCCCTGCGACAGGAATTTTGCTTTTGCTTTTGCACACTGAAACATTACGCCGAATTAATAATCCAGGCCAGTCAGCGTAACCTTTTTACAGTTCACATTATAGACAACGACAATAGCATTATTAAAGACTTCAAGGCTTGGTGGCCAAAATATTACAAAAGAAACTGTGTAAGCAATGACTTGGAACGAAAAGACAGAGTTCCGTTTAATATATCATCTTACATGCAGTTTACCTATGGGGAAAACTTCAAGGGAAGTGTGAAAGTTTTCGACTTCATAWACGGCTTGGTATTTCATGTTTTTGGTACACGTTACCCTCTGCCAAGGGAATTACCAGGTTTACTGGCGTATCCTAATGTAAATATCCCAATTAAGGAGAAGAAAATGGACAATATCAAGAAATTCAACACTTATCTTCCGGACGATGAAAAGATCAGGCGCTTTTACGAAGAAATTTTCGGTTGGCCGACTGAGGAAGGAGAAATGGAACCAGAAGTTTTGTAACTTTACTTTATTTTCTTTATAGTTTTCAAATATTCAATAAAATTTACTTGAAAGTAATTTCTGGATTTTGTTTTTACTCAGATTTTTTTGAGAAACCCGCTATGTCCATTTTTATTTATTTATTTTTTGTTGCACTTAGTCCATTTATATTTACGTCGAGTAGACCAATCATGTAGTATGACTAGTTCTATGTAGTACACACGACCAAAACTGATAATTATTATTAGTTTTAACAATAAACAGTTTTTTCAACTTATCTCAAGATGGTAACATTAGGACATATCGGGTTTCTCAAATAAGCGATTCAACTAATTTACACTATTACCACAACAAATTATATTAGATATGTAATTTCTTTTCTGCGTAAAGTATTCCGATTGACACACATTTTAATATGTGTTGGTTCAAAATTATAATGTTTATTATTTTAGTCCGCTGGCGCTGTACAAACTATTTCTTGTTAACTTCATGAAACCCTGTTCTCATTATACCAGGTAAGAAATACTGTTATCATTATTATCAAATTTCCTCCAACTTATGATTTCCTTTATTGGCAACAACGTTAATATTGAAGTGCCGCCTGCTATCAGTATCGATCTTTGTATTCAACAGAAAAGAAAAGGAGCTTTGTTTGCAAACTCTATATCATCGAGCTGTCATTATTAGTTTTTTTCTTAAAGAACAAATGGCGCAGTTTACTAATTTATATAACGATGTATTTTGTAAATTCACGCTGAGTCATTGATTTAAATGAAAATGTCTTTTCTGTACGACCATGCTAATTCCAATTGTAAGAACGTTAACTTTCACGGCCAGAGTTAGATTGAAATCTTAAGTCTTTTTGGGTTAGATCGCGTCTGATTTTGGAATAATGTCGACGTTTCGCCCGCACTTTGAGGGACTTCATCAGGACATGAATAAGGAGTATGGACGCGAGATACGCGACCAAACTGAACCATATCCCAAGGAGGAAAGATAAAGAAAACGTTGTACACCTGGCGTTACGAGGAAATACGGCTGACGTGGGAGAATGTGAAAGTGTGGATAGCCGTCAAATGCTTGGGTACCAAATAGTGAAGAGATGATAACCATCTTTGCGTTCTAAATTATTGGGATGTTTGGAAATTTCTATAGCTTCTCGGAATTTTAGGGTTATTTTTTTATTGTTAATGGCCCTGCCAGCTTAGGGCAATTAGCCAACTCATTAGGTGTATCTTTTTATTGTTATTAATTTTTATTACATTACATAATTATAGATTCACAACATCCATACCTTACGCGGGACTCGAACCCGCAGCCTATCTGGCCATGGGCAGTCGCGCTTTCGCGCTACCCACTGGACCAGCTAGGCCGGCTTTAGGGTTATGAAAAAGGAGACCTTCGCTGGAACTGACACATTGTCAAACAAAATATTGTTTTCATGATGATGTTCGGCTACTGCTGAGTGGGTAAAGACTGACCTGATTTTATGCAGCGTTTATGTTCATTAAGCCTGGTTTTAATGGAACTACCAGTTTTGCCGATATATACGGCACCGACGAACAAGGGATGCTGTAAATACCTCTAAAAAGATAGAGGATTTATTTTGTCCTTCGGAGATGAAAGAATATGTGACATTTTCAAAGGGGGCTGGAAGACAGTATAAATGAGTTATTTCTTAAGAATTTTGCCAATTATGTCTGTGAAACCTTAAACATAGGAAAGTAAAGCAGTTGATCTATAATCTGGGGGTTCGAGAGTTAGTTTGGATTTGGGGTAAAGATAGCAGGCTACCGTCTTGCAATTTTAAATACTTGCAATGTGCAAGTTGGTCGAAGMTTTATATAATTCTGAATGAATAATAAACTTGACATTTAAAAATAAATTTAAAAACGTATCCATGGTAACGACAAATTTTAWCTTTTTCGGGATATTTTCTAGTTAACATCTTTGTATTCCTATAATGGTCGTACAAAAAATAGTATAAGCCTCTCGAACAGTAAAGAGATTATCATTTTCGTCAATCGATAAACTCTCCTTACTGTTCTGGATACTTAATGTATTAGTAAATAAATTATTATAATTCTATAAATAAATATATATTATCTTGGCGGTACCGTATTATCTAATACTAAATACCCTCAGCAGATGTATTAATGTTGAATTTAAACTACTTGATCTAAAGTTTCTAAAGCATTGTGATTGTGAAAATCTAAAGTGATCTAACAATCTGTATTAAGTCACTTCAATATTTTAAAAACAATCGCACACTTTGACGAAAACCTGATTTGGAAAGTTATCTTAATTCTCTATTGTGATAAACGGATATTAAACCGGTCAAGAGAAGGACGCAGCTTAGCGACCATATTGAACCCACGAAGCAAGAGATACTCTAGGCTTTATCTCAACTATTTCGTGGAAACGTAGACGAAAGCTAAGTAAGGAAACCGGCACTGTCTTACTAAAGAATTGACACCAAAACCAACATTTACCCAAGTCGCTCACCTAATTGAAAATACCCACTCTAATGTTCCAGACAATAAATATTTATCTTGTCCCGCGCAATTGTTTCCAGCTCACAGATTTATATTTATAGTGCATGTTAGTTCGGAGTTCAAAGCATGCCTCACTTCAACAGTAATTTTTGATTGTCAATGTGATATCAACACACCACAAATTACACTAATGCATCTATTGATTTGTTATTTGGATTATGGCATGTGCCAAAGCGAATACGGCAAACACGCGAGCTGGCCTACATCTCCACGAATTTTCGACCGCAAGCGTATGTTATGTAACGACCGTTAGCTCAAAGTTTGAAATGTTGCTGAACCAGCTGAACACTGTCCACTGCAGCATGCAGCAGTTCAGTGTTTCAGGCATTGCTTTGTATAATTTGCAAAGCAACTAGTAGTAATTAATACTGAATCGTTTCTATACAGAAATAGGGCTGTAACATTTCATTGTGATTATTGTTAATTTAGTTCGTAAAGTCAAGCACTCGTAGCATAGAAGACGCATCGTTGTCAGTAATTTACTGTTTTTAAGAGTCGTAGTAATATGTGGCAAAAAATAATTTGCATAAAAATATCAATACGATGCTGCTTTCACCAGGGTATATGAGGTTTACTGAAAACTGACTAATTAACTGAAAAGGAAGGCAAAAAACGAAAGCGATAGTCGTGTAAAATTAAGTGCACAACTTGACAATTATTTTTAATGGTATTACAGTAATGTCTGCTTATAAGGAGCCTGCTTTTAGCGAACTTTCGTTTATAGCGAGCCAATCTAAAATGTATTATTTAACCTGTGTTAGATTTTTGGCAAAGAACGAACCCGTTTATAACGAGCTTTTGGATAAAACGAACTTTAAATTTCTGGTATAATCTGTACATTTTAGGTTGTTATTAGGTACTGACTATACCAAGGCCAAGAGAGTTTCCATGTCCTGACCCCAAATGTCGCGCGATAAAGGTAGGATTGTATCAAATTATGATATAAAATGACATTAGTAATAGTTTTGACATTTAACAAGTCAATGAGCATGCGCCATGTCAAACCAGGATCGTTTCTTATTGGTTGATGTTAATGGAAATGTTAAGGGGTCCAGAAATTTTCTCGACATTAACATTACGTCAACATTGACACTAGCATCATTGTGAACAGTCAATACAAGTCATTATATTCTGGTTCTTATCATCTTAACATTACCATTAACATGATTGTGATGCGGCAGATAACCGCAAAAGTTTTGGGTTATAACAAACTTAAAACTGAATTTTATCGAGTAAGAGGGAGATACATAATACATCTTAGAACTGAGAACGTGAATGCGCGCAACCCCGCCTGATGAGTGATGACTTACAACTTTAGAGAGAGTTCTATCTTTAGGTACATCTATGTGCTGAAAACATGCAATCGTGAGTGGCGCAATTTTAAAGAAAACATTAAAGCTTTGCTATAAAGAATGAAGAATGGTAATTATTTACTATAGCTTTAAAATGGATGTCTATGCTGTGCTGTCTGCACCGCAATCAACTGCAGATAGATCTATTTTGCTATCAATATAGCTGCAGTTCGTTGAGGTGCAGACAGCATAGCATAGACATGCACTTTAATGTTGGTTCCTGCCCACTTGCTTAAATTGCCGTGGGAGCCTGCTGTCAAATTGAAGTATGCAGGTGCATGCCAATTTGTCAGGTTACAGGTCACTTCCTTTAGGAAGTAATACCCGTTAAGGTAGTTAGGTGGCTTTGTCATCATGTAATGCTGACAGCTGGCATTGCCATCTAAATTCTTACTTATTTACTATAGCGTCCCATCTATCTATCTAGCTGAAACTTTGTATACCTCTAGAAAATGACTTGTTTCCTGCGGTCGCCTCTAGTTCTTAGGAAGTACGCGTTCAATTAGGAACTATTTTACGACGCAGAGAGTTTTTCCCTATGCTGCACAATACATATTGCATACTTCTTAAAGTTCGGTTGTCCTACACGAGCACCAAATATAGGTAACTTTTTCTACCCGAACAATTTTTAACGCGTTCTTGCGCGCTTGAATAGCATCATAAATTTTTGCAAATGAACGAAAAAATATTTTTAAATAAGATTCTTATATGTGTGAAATATTTTTTTATTTAGTTGTATTTTTTGTTAACTGCTGGCTCTTTATATGTATATTATTTGTTTGTTTACTATTTTTGATCTCGCATACAAGCTATGAAGCTTCGGCCAGCAATCTTGTTATCTTATTTCATATTTGAGACAGACTTTGTAATTTTGTGCTATTATTAATAAATTAAAAATTTAAAAAGGTTTTTCTAAATGAAAATCACAATTAATTGCATTAAAAATAAACCATTTTATCTACCCTTGATGTTAAAATAGTTATTTATCTATCCTTGCGCCTAAAATGTTCCTGACCACCTGATTTGAATAAACCGCAAACTAGTTGCTAATCCAAGATCGAAACATTACCAACACCGCATATGCAGGAAATAAATGGCCGTCGTAAAAAAGGGCCTCGTCTACAAAGGAAATGGTCTCGCCCGCTCCCGAAAATTTAAAATACAAAGCGCGTCCTCAGTAATCCACTTCATCTTCTAAACTGCGTTCAATTTATCGATTTCCCGGTTTGAGTGTACGATTGCTGTGTAGTTTCGGTATGGTGTGCAGCTGTCTGGTCCTTAACCCTAAGAGCCGAGGGAATGGCTCTCCATACAGAAAGCCCACATGACGGCGGTGTGCATATCATCCATTTAATCCTCACCTCGAGGCCAATCGAAAGGGGTCGGGTTTACTCCTGCATGGGGACGATATCGAAAACCAGGGATGCCAGCAGTGCACACCGCGGCCGAGGCGTGGAAACGAACTATTAAGTTAAGCGACTCGCTTCTTATAAATTACTGTTTTGTTGGCGGGTGAGGTAGTATTTTGAATTGCTGTATCCAGTTAAGACTAAACTATATGTAATCACGATGAAATTTGTAATCTATACCTAAATTAATTTATGTAACGTTGGTATTAGTGATCCTTTATTGTCTTGGTTTTATGATTATCAGTAGAACTTTATCTAATAAAGTTATTATACCTAGATCTATAGTTCCCCAAGGATCACATTTAGGTCCTATATTACTTGTAAATTATGTCAATGATTCTCAACCCAGGACAGCCTAGATGACCACACAAAGTTTTGATGGCCCCCAGAAGTAAATTTTGTATCTGGGGAGACCTGCTGCCTTTTAAGGGGCTACAGAAAAAAATAGATACAATATAAGAATGAATGACGCAAAATCAGAACTAGGCAACGCAGTTGGGCATAGCTACTCAAATGACATGAATTTGAGCGCGAAATCGCTTAAATGTGAAAACCACATAAACATTTTTGCTTAAAGTAATTAGTTCCACATTTGATAATGGAAGAATGTTCCAAATCCCAATATAGGGCTCTGAATTTTTATCAATTATTAGCTGTCATAACTTAATGAAAATTTTTGGTTTTATATGCAAAAGGTTTTGAAAAGGGTAGGGGTAATTCCTTTTACGCGTACTGTATTATCAGAAAGCTAGTTCTTTTAGATTTGACCATTTTAAATAGTTTGTAACTTATGTATTTATTATTAAGAATTAACAATTTATATAACGATCGTTTTAATTCATATACTTCGTGTTCTGGCCGATCTATTTTCTTTAAAAGTCATGCCAAAATTCCTGCACACAAAAACACAGCTCGCAAATGAAACGTATAATTTAAAAAATTGTAATATAATCCTCTTGCAAGTAATATAATGTCGTTAAATACGCCATTTTTGTCAAGATGTTTCCGCAGTTGGAACGCTTATGCTGTTGCAGGGCTTTTATCCTTACAAATCACGAAATTCTCCTTTCCACTGGAGGAACAGAACGAAATCTCGAGGACTCATGTCAGGGCTGCACGGGGGATGTAAGAGAATTTCACAGCAGTTCTTCTCGCAAACTCCTTTGATTGACACTGCTTTATGCGATCAAGCGTTATTGTGCAAGAAGATTATGCCGCTGTCTTTCATATATCGTCTACACTTTTGGAATCATGCATTTAAATTTTGGTATTTGTCTATTTCTTCTTCCATTATTGTAGCCACAATAGCAGCAAAAGTGTTGTCGGTAGCAGTATGAGGTATTCAACTTCTGTGGTCGTCTTTAACGCTAGTCCAACGCTCGGGAACGCTTACTCCATCAAGTTACTGTTGAACTATCCACACAAGACTCCTGACAAGCTTCTTGTAATGCACTGTGAATTTCGGCAACCGTTTTTTCGCAGTTTAAATTTTGATATACGCTCATTAATCCGCTACAGTGACGCGTTCCGTTGCATCAAACTACCCGGATTTGAGAATTTTTTACACATAAACTATCCGCACTCTATATATTTCTAAATGATGTCCCAATGATAGACTTTAATAATTTGACAGCACTTGTTTTTTCACCATCGCCAATTTAGCGCCAGCAAGATATGTATGTGCAGGAATCATGACATAACCGTCGAATTTTTTTTATTTACTACTTTACTATTTCATAGAACATTTTATAATGATATTTTGTACGTTGTAATAGTCAAATTAGTTTGGTTTCCTACCAAAAACAATATTATATCCTCGAATGGCCTCAAGGCTTTATCTTGCATACTCCAAAGTTTTCTCTGATATTCGTAAAAATGGCTTAATTCTTAGCATGAAAACTTCTCAAGACTCCCATCGTTCTAATAAGTAAAATTTATGTTAATGATTGACTGCAAAAAATATTATGAAATGTTTTTATACAAAACTGTAATTTTACAGAGAAACCTTAGCAAGATTTAAGATACAATGTGTTGCTCTTTCAAACACTCGGGTCGTAGAAAATTCCTCTGCAGGATACMGGGGTTCCACACCCGCCATTATTCAGGCGTTCTTGTCTAAAGCATAAGTACAAAGTGCTACAAAATGACTGTGGGATCAATAAAAGAAAACACAATGCTTTCACCGTTATACAACCCCGGTGAAAGATTTCTGTAGTTTCTCGACTGAGGGGACGACTTTTATGGCGTTGGAGACCGATAGATTTTCTTGGGGGAACAGTATCAATGAATATTTTCCTGCAGCCGAGTATCGTAGATAAATGGAACTTGTTACAGAGTTTTCACGTCCACATCCGGCAGCTGAAACTAGTCCGGTGCGAAATGAGGAAACGTACTGCGAACTTCATCATCGACGGTTCGCGTCTTGGAGACGTGGATTTACGAAACGAGAAATTCGGTGCAATTTTAAATTAATTTTGTCCGTTCGCAGCAGGGTGTCTCAAATGAACGAAATGCTGCTATGCGCTTTTCGAGAATAGGACATTTATTAGACAATTCGTTTCCTCCCCTTTTCGTAGCAAAACTGGAAATGGCCACGGAATGTTGTATTTACACTGCACCCTTTCTGAAACAGTTGCACTTGATATTACAGTTTTTACACTCTTCTGTTTGGTGTCAAATATTCTTAAAAACAAGTGGCTTCATAAATATAATTTGGCCACTGAACATAACTGGTGAATGGCGATGCTGAATTATAATTTGTTAGATAACAAGATACTATACTAGGATCACCCAACAGATGAAGTGATCACGTGTAGTCCACCCATCTATCACGTGATCGAAAACCCTTCCCTTCCGAAAAGCGTAACTTAAACCGTACAAAAAAATTTAACATTTACTTTTTCTGAGGCAACATAACTTCACTTTTTCTGGAGTTAGCGAACGTTCAGGTTTGGAATTTGCAACCGAAAAGTTTACTCAAAAATGCCATATGGCAATATCTTACAATTAAATTTCCCAAGAAGATAGTTTTGCAATTTTAATTTAACTTCGGTCGAACGGTAAGGTTGCTTAGTGTGAAACGAAATTGAAGCAGATCTCCCTCGATTGCGGAGAACCAACGGGAAACCTGCGTTTGAAAATCACGTGAAGATCACGCGTCTTTATTACTCCATCTGTTGGGTGATCCAACTATAGTTCATAGTGAAACCTGAAAGAGAACAACTGGGTGTTATATTGTCCCCAGTTACCCAATATTGTGCTACGAATCAGAGGGGGACACTACAGACTGTTAGGTAGTGATCTTTGTAGTACACAAATAGAGGGTGTGAAAATGCCGAGCATAGAACAGTCCAGAAATGTCTAGAAAGATGGCGTAGACAGAAGCTACCCTGTATAAAGTAGACAGAAGTCTGATTTGAAAGGCGGTGAAGCAAGCGAACAAAAGCGAACCAGGTGTTCTAAATTGTTTTAAGTGCTAGAGCGTGAAGTATAGTGTTTCGAAAAGTAGTATCTTGAACTAGGTGCGTTTGAGTTTAGAGTATTTCGGTACTGGTGTTTAAATAAAGCAAGTTAAAATGCATGTCTATGCAGTGCTGTCTGGACCGCAACCAACTGCAGATAATGATATTTCGCTATCATTATAGCAAGTTCTATTAGTTAACAATCCACATTTTGCCTCAATGAAAAAAGTGGGGTTTACGACGTTCCCAGAAGTAAATCATTTGTATTTCTACCGGCCGAAGTTCTATACGCTTCGACATCACGGTTGAGAACATCAGTGATGTTGGTAATACAGTTAGATACAGTATGGAATACTATAGAAATACACTAAGCTCGGTACGAAAATATGCAAAGAATTTTACGTTTCAATTTTGTAAACGTTCTGTTTCGTGGCTAATTTCTCTAACTATGATTTAGGGTCCAATGTAAACAAACAAACACTGCCGTACATGCAGTAGCAAATCATAAGTCACCTGGAGAAAAACTCTTCAATGAAAAGTCACGACCAGAAAACATCCACACTAAAAAGGATCAATTGCCTAAATAATTGAAAATGTTCTACTAGAACCTCAGCGGAATCAAAAAGCGAGAATTTAGTGTCGGGGTTCCGAAAATATGGAATTATATCCATAGGTAGAAACAACGGGTAAGACTGAATTCCTAAAAGGAATCTCTAAGTAACACATATAAGAAGAGAACTGAGAAAAAAAGTTTAATTTTTGCATGTTAACATGTCCAATCGGATACTTTTGCCGAAAACGCGTCAAACAAACAAAAAGTCAATTGATTCATCTGATGATAGAGAAATCTTAGCACACACGACGACACGATGATGATGTCTTAGATTCGAAACACCAACCAAACAATCCATCAATTACATCGGCATGTGATACTCTATCTAATGAAACTTGGAAAGATAACTTGAAACAAGTCCATTTTGTTGCAGTTATTTATACGGCCAAAAGTATTCTGGAGAACTGAAACAAATTTCCTGTGGTAAGCTGGCGCAAATATATGACAAAAGGATGGAAGTGACCTGAGAAAAAGGACGTATATAAATGGTACAATGTTATTCAGAAAATCGAGCCTTTAAAAAATTCCAGAAGAGAATTTTATTCAGTTTCTGAACTTGACAACCTTTGTGTTTAATTTTGCTTATGTTTTACTACTAAAACTATCTTTGAATTTATATAGAATACCATTTTCTTTAAAATCGCAGCCTGTTTATCTTGTTTTACAGAAATAAAGGTTTTACTTTTACTGTCTGTAGTTTTTGTGATTAAGTCATGGTATATCGGGAGACTTTTAAATACACCACATAGTTAAATCCAATGCATAAACAATAAGTGCTAGTTTAAGTTTGGAGCAGACGGACTTGTTATAAAAGAAAAAGGGTTATCGTGTTATTAAGGGATCTATCATTCTGAGTTTAGCGATTCT
Source organism: Rhyzopertha dominica (assembly GCA_025024175.1). Lineage (NCBI taxonomy): Eukaryota > Metazoa > Arthropoda > Insecta > Coleoptera > Bostrichidae > Rhyzopertha > Rhyzopertha dominica. The sequence continues at coordinate 33,241,152 of QCXZ01000001.1, read as the reverse complement.
ATATATCGTATTACAACGAATTTTTTATCTGTTTTTTTTTCTACCTAGGGCGACTTTTTGACATAACTTCCAAAATTTGGTACAAAGTAACCTCATTCACAACATTTGAACTAAAACTTTCGTCGCTTTTTAAAACTAAGCGGTACTAAACAACTTTATTTAAACTTTATTACTTTGCGCCTTTCTTCTGGATCGCATCTGTTGCTACATGAGGATTACTTCATTACTTATTATCATGTATTTTACCTTATTTAGAATATACCTGATTCAACAAGACAGCAGTTGTGAAATCTGGTAGACTGTTAGTTATTAAAATAGATATATTGATTGCTGTCGAGTAAAAACCCTACTATTGCAAAACAACTTAATTTTAGTAACGAACGTCCTTCAAGCAAAATTGAGGTAAGCCGTGAAATTACTCACCTTAAACTATTAACGGCTGAGGCTCCATGAAGTCCAATTCGGCTTCGAGCACAACCTGCAAAACAAGGGGATATTAATGCTCATAATTAATCAGGCCAAATGCCATTTAATTACATTTTATTTGCTTTACTCCTCATGGCGTTAGCGAGCAAATAGTTTGAAGAGCTGCCGCGTCAGATGAACACGCAACAGCCAGGGAGAGAGGAAGGGGTATTCGGAAATTTGCTTGCATTAGCTTTTGATGATGTTTGTGGTGGTCAACTGCGTTACCGCTTTAGTAGTTTGACACACAGTGCGCTAAATACGATGAGCACGAGGGTCGTATTGAACTATGTGTCATCAAATACAACTTAGACTTTTTTTGAATTTTGTTGATTTCTGTGTAAAAGGGATACTATTCTGTTTTAAATTCCTACTACTATTTGTTACCATCATAGCAGCCTACACATTGACATAATGAGCCAAATTATCAACGTTAATTTAACGGATGAGCCAGCTTATTCGTCTGCTTGTTACACTGCGTTATTTCTGTACTCCATAAGAAATCTTTAACGTAAGGAATCTAAATTTCCTACAATTTGGTCACTGACATTGATTTTCAGCAATAAAGTTTAGCAACCAAATATTAATTGTGTAACGAGAAATATCAAAACAAGATAAATTATTTTTAACTTCTAGTGCTACTCTATTATTATTAAAAGTTTTCAAGTTGGGTTATAACCTCAAGCAAGTATCATATTTTTGCAGAATCAGCGTCATCTGTGTACCGGAGTTGAAGGCATGTAGATACATACGGTGTAATAGGCCACTGCAAGTAGTTATAGCTACAGCTAGAGAGCGGGAATGTCGATGGAATGTACTTGAAGTATAGACTGTGAAAGCAAGATGTCCTAGAAATATCAAGAAAGATGGCGTAGGCGAAAGCTATATAAAAAAGCGAGGGCTGGCGCATGGGAAGTCTGAAGTTCGGAATTCGAAGAACGGTTATCGAGCAAGCGAAATGCTTGATGAAGTAAGTGTTTTAAATGCTGGTGTGTGTAGTGTAGTGATTTAGTGATTTAAGTTGTTAAAATAGCAATGTTTGAAATAGTGAATATGAAATAAGTGTTTTAAATAAATGGAAGTTAGTTAGAAATCCTCAGTTTTCAAACTCCTACGTCGTAACAATATATACGTATATTACACAGAATGGATATTTTAAAGGACTTTAAATTTAAGATTGTTGTCTGTTTAAAATCAGCTTTTGCTGCCCAGAATAATGGTGAAAATAGTGCGAAACAGCAAATAGATTTTATTATTTTCGGTGCAATTTGGCCCAATCGGACAAACCATTGAATACAGGCGGGGATGGCTGTATAAAAGAAGGTATAGTTGATTTGAAACATTTGTTACGAAGGTAAACTCGCGCTTGGTATCCTAAAAATACTTGGAATATGAACTAGAGATTAGTTTGCTAGGGAAAACACAACAAACCCGTTGATAACAATTTTTGTATCAAAATACTGGGCTCGTGAATTTAATGGCTAAAGTAGATAGCGATTTAGAAACTCACCTAACAGACTACAAAAATTAATTATTGCACGGCATTGCAAACAGATTCAGGACGAACTATTGAATTCGATGCAGCATGTTCCCCGCGGTTTAACAAAAAAAAATCAGAGAGCAAAATATGTAGTCGTACGGACAGATGAAACAACCGGTACATCCACTCATATGCAGATGGTTTTCATATACAGATGTGTTAAAAATTGGCAGATGCGAAGTATTAACACAGCACATGGGATTGCAGATCAAATCCTGACTGTATTAAGCGAATTAGGTATAGACAAAAAACATACACTGCTAAGCTCACAAGAAAATATGTTTTTAGGGGATTTTGTAGTGTTAGACTTTAAATAATTTATAGTATTAGGATAGTACAGCTAGACAGCTTGCTGGGTTTAGAAAAATTAGGTCACTTTCAAAATTAGTTGTATTGCTTGTTGTACTGCACGTTGTGGTTGTGGGTACACATTTCTAGATAAAAAGTATGCTAAATGTTAATATTTTTTGTAATGTTTTGTTCAAAAAGCTCGCTTGCAAAATCGCGCATGCGTATGCACGTCGTATGAGACTATTTTGTTGTTCGAAAAGTAATCAATCAAAACGGTTGTCAGTTTCTCTAAAGGAATAAAAAGATTTAGTATAGGTACTGTGAAAGGGATTATTAGAAAGTCGACTATTGGTATGGCAGCATTTGGATATACGAGTATAATTGCCACATCAAACACCATTTAATGGGATATAACACCATTTTCTTTTATAATTCAGGTTAAACCCTAACTTGAGGTAGGTACCCACACCACAAGTATCGTCCATTTAGTTATATATTTCTTTTAAGGTTTTTTTTTATTTATTTTGGATGTCTATTTCGACTTTTATATATTGGATTTGGTTTCTTTTATCGTTGGAGTTTGGTGTTACGTGTTACTCTTTGAAGTTACTATAGTTAGAGGAAGTACGGCATTGCTGAGTCGCCAGGAAAGCGACCCGTCAGGTTAAGGGGAAGAGTAGTACTAAACAACGAACCCCAGTAAAGGTCAGAGCAAATCCTTATTGTTGCGAGGAAGGCGTCGTGCCATCGTTGAGTTAGGTTTAGATTAGAAAGTAGGTACTGCTAAAGTAATATTATATAGTAGTGTAAATAGTTGTACATTAGTAGATTATTTAGTTTCAATAATAAGTAGGCTGGATTAGGTTTCTCTTTATATATAGCATAAGGAGTTGGATAGGCCTTAATTCTTAGTATTCGTACTTTTGTTAATGTAAATTCTTCAATTTAATTAAAACAGTAAATAATTACATTGATGCTGTTAGTTAATTTCGAGTTTAGAGTATCTGTGCCAGATGCAGAAAACGAATACTAGTTTAGGTGTCTGTCTGGCGCCCTTAAATAAAAAAGAACTGTGCAGCGAGCAAAGCAGCAGTTTGTCCGTCTTCTGACTAATGTGTAACACTCATAGATCGAACGGCTCGACGGATAGAAATCATTGTTTGCTCGTTGGATAGGTCTTAGCCTAACGATGATCAACATGTACTTGGCCCCCGGAGCTTTGAAACGACAGTAGAATCGGAATGTTTAAAAATAGGTCAACTATATACACCCTAAACTGTTACAGTCCGTTCCAAATGTAAGGGTTAAGCACTAGTAACATGACTAAAACCCTCAGCACTCAGGAGATCAAAAGTACGTAAACACCAATACCCATACCGTACTATTAAGAAATAGAACGACCAACTAACTAACGTCTTTTTAGATGTTCTTCCAGTCAGAACATTACCCGACAAGAACACAAAAATCCCGTTCAGAAGTAGGTTGAAAAAAACTGTTCAAGAACTGCGACCAAAATAGAACTCAACAGAATGATAACAGGCCTTGTAAATGACCACGAGCAAGAAGGCTTCAGGTAAGGAGAGGAAAGTATAGCGGCAACAACAGGAAGAAGGGGTAAGACACCACTGACAGCGCGATAATATTGCGCAGAAACCATCAGGAAGACATGGAAACAATCCCAGCCACAGAAAATTGGGACAGCCGTAAAGAATATCCATAAGCACGCTGACGAGAAAGGTCACCTCATTTAGAGCTCCAGCGAACGAACAGATAAACACAACTCCAACCCAGCTTAGACGGCCGATCATGCGGTATATCCAAGACCGGCAAAAATGCCTACCGTACGTTGGTTCAATTAATCAAAACCCAATTTCTTCTCTCGATCTTTTATATTCTATAAGAACAGGTATCTTGGGCAGCTCGTAAATAAGAGTATACTCTGCGGAGGCCCTACAAGGTAGAATTTTTAAGTATGTCAATACAGTTTACATTTACAAAGAGCTGCCAATCAGCTTTCAAGAAATAGTGGATGCCGAGCGAAAGCAAATCTTAATCTAGCTCAGATATTGACAAATTATTTGACAGATTTTAAATTCTAATTTTTGATCATCTGCAGCAGAGTTTTTTTAACGACAATGAAAAATATTAGAGACAATATTGAAACACTAGAGTTTTGTGATAAATCTAGATCAACCAAAACAGATGAACGGAAATTTACTGAAAGAACTTCAACAGAATGTAACATCTTCATCATGCAGATCCTGAACGTTTTAGTTTTGACTGAACAAATATCAAATATTCGAATGAAAAAAAATCCAAAATCAATTTTCGTTAATACACGCTCGGAACGAATTTAAAGAACACAGTAGCAGTGTGCCGCTCTTAGGAATGTTATTATCGATATTTAGTGAATGTAAGGAATTGCTGACTGTTTTGTTTGCCGTCCCAGTGTCGACTGCGGGTAGTGAATTATGTTTTTCTATCCTCAAACCGATCAATACATTTCTAAGAAATAATGTGGACCAGGAAAGGTTATGTGTATTAGTTATGGTGTCTATCGAGAAAGAACGTGAAGGATGGAATTCAACCACAAAAGGCTTCAAATATCCTGCGGACAGTTTAGCAAAGTTTGAAATTTCTATATCTGATACGCAACAAAATGAATATGACGAAAAACAAAATTTCTACTAAGATCTATAAAATTTGGTTTACCCTACCTGTTTTAACTGGACTTACCGCCACCGGTAAAACAACCACAATTTCAGAAAAATTCATTGAAAGTGCCTAATTGATCAAAAGAGCACCAAAGAGCACATGTTGCAATAAATAATTTAAAGTCTTGCGTTCTTTTTCAATTAAAGAGATGTAAAAATAAAAACAAAGATCTGCTTCATTCAACCACAACGTCAGTCTGAAATATTAATTTCCCAAATTACGAAACAATTATTCACTCGATTGCTCCAGACAAAAATATAAGCGCCTGCCACCGTCTCTCAACTAAACAATGAACTTCCAATGATTTAACAGACCAGAAAACGCCTGTCGGTAGATTAATGAGCATCTCGAAAAACTTCAAAACAAAAGTGTTGCTCTGTTGCAATTTCCTTTGCGTCCCAGATTATAAATAGCAATTCTCCCAACGCTTCTCTCACTTAACACAGATACTTCGTGATGAAAAACGCTCGCAGACAATACCTGTGCATTTTAAAGCACCAACTTCCATTTATTATGAAAACGTACTCTTCAAACTTCAGCTGCCTATCTGTGTCGTCGCCCCATTGTACAGTTTCAATCTCTCAGAGTATACGTGCGTTTTCATTTTTCGCAGAAAATAAACGATTTGCAACAAGCTCGCATAAAACTAGGTTACTTGTTGGAAAATCCGTGCACAAATTTCAAAACAATCCTATCTGTTCGACAAAAAACAATCTAGTTGGGTAATGAATATATTTTTAGAGATAGATAAAAACACAACTGTTAGAATCATACAAAATAGAAGTTGTAAAGCCGATTATATCTTTTTAAGTATCTGCAATTGGCAAAAAAAATAAAATAATAATGTGGGCTGAAGGCTTATGCTAATACTAGCAAGATAATCGAAAAGGCTGATATCCTGAGCGATCAAACGTTTAGCATTTATAATGTCACGTTCGGTTCAGATTTAACCACAACCTTAACAATCCGACTGAACGTCAAACAACAATCTTCAAACAGGCCATATATAAGACGAAKTAAAACGTTACTCGCTTTAGCAGGGAATCGAACCCGAGACCTATACAGTGGAGCTCTGGTGTGCTTACCTTTACTCCACCAAGGTTCTCCGACTCGAGCTCCAGACCACGGTAGCTATATTTGATTTAGTGTAAAACATAGAGTGGACCTACTGAGGCGTATGTTTGTACATATAAAAATTTGGGTATAACTTGCTTGGTCTAGAGCTAGAGTCGGAGAGCCTTGGTGATGTAAAGGAAGGCATTCTAGAGTGTCAACTTTTTCAACTTTACAACAATCTCAGTCAACTCAATCCTAATACTTTATGGCGTTCAGCTTGCAGTAGTTACTTTCTTACTTTGTGAAATATGAGTTGCTGAAAATTGTTTTATCAAAAATAGTCATATCGTTGCCAGTCAACAAGTTTCTTCATTTTTATTTTAGTTGAAGAAATATTTGGGAGTCTGTAAAAGCGAAGTGAATGGTCACTATCCATTACAATTACACAATTTGAAATCAAATTTTCAATCACCCCTTTCTTAAAAGCGCTTAATTCATCGTCCGATGATAGTGTGTATCTTTAATAAGAGTGCCTTAGACTAAATCATATCCTGATAAGAATCCGTCTTCACTTCCGCCATTAAGAACGGCATATCTTCAGCGTTCATTTATAAAAAAACAAGAAACCGGTGGAATACATTTTGAAGTATGCACTTTCCAGTACCCACCCATGAACTTGTCCCAAACTTCATCCAGAAATGCAAATTTAAATTTTGTTTTCGAAACTCCGATTTATTTTCTACAAAAGTGCAATACGCTCTTGAATACACAAAATAACCGTGATGTATCGAATCCAAGACATCTTGGCCGAGATACAGATGCGCAACGCTTTGGACCATCAAGGCCAACTTAAAGCGAAGATAAAGCCCTAAACACATGAAGTCTTCGAAAACAAGAGACGTGTTGACGATGCTGACAACTGACACACCTAATAGTTGGATTGTAATTTTGCATTTCCATAGCCTACGGAGATGCTATTCATTCTGTCAGTGTATTAGATAACATAAAACTAAAAAAAAACGAAATAATTATAATGCCAAGGAACAAAAAGACACACAGAAGTTTGAGAAATAAATATATAGGCAGATAACCATTTCTTGTTTATTTATTTATTTATACATACACTACCCAACAACATAAAACCAATTACAGAGTAGGAAAAGGCTATGTAACAAATTATAGAAAAATCAGTTAAAACATCAAAACAAACCTAAACGAAAGCTTCATGCAGAAAGACAAAAATGTAGATACACGAAAGTAACTGAGCTAAAGCTAAAAAGATAAAAAAAGAACAAGAACACTAGACTGATTCAACTCCAACAAAAAATGCGAGCAAGAACACAAAAGTACATCAAGAAGGTGTTATTTACAGTAAAATGATTTGATGATTTGATTATGCAGTGCAGTGAAAAATATCTATACTATCATTAATACGATTATAGTACAGACACATACTATATATAGGAGAAGATAACGAAGTATTAGTACGTGCAGTGGGCATGTGAAATGATTTTTTACGTGATGTAAGCCGAGGTACACAAAATTTAGTCGATTTAATATTAGTTGGCATTATCAATTTTGCCGCTGATTACCTTAAATAAAAGTGCGATCGATAGATACACCCGACGTTTACTTAGCCCTACAAACGAGTATTTGTTCAGAAGTTCAATGTGCGGAGTACAAATGGAAGGATAGGTTCCTTCCAGTTAAAAAGAAAAAAGTTTTAAAAATAGTCCTTAAACAGATTCGGGGCTGTTTACATGAATCAAAAACGACGGAGACCTTACAACACAAACATATTCTAATTTAGATTTCACGAACAGTAATAAAGAAGTTTTAATGTGGAAACCGTATTAAACCTTTTTGCAAAGCGTACGATGAATCGATACATACTGAATGATTGTGCAACAATAGTTATCCCAAATTGCTTCTCTGGAGTACCTCAGAGGTGGCATGAATTTTCCTAGCTATGAATCTATTATAAATAACAAATTGCTCTCTGTTAAGCAAATAAGATTGCAAAAGCGTTACAAAAGGGCGCGACAAGTCAAATTCTACGGGTAAAAAAGCAAGCCCCATAGTCAATTCTGTGAAATGCTTTGGAATAGTCGGTATATATTACATCTGCTTGGGTCCCATTATCAATACACTCGGAAAGAAATTGTGTGATATTAATTTAATTGGTTACAGTTGATCGCCTTGGAAAAAACCATATAGTTTAAAGCATATTCTAGTGCTAACATGCCAGTAAATTCTATCATAAAGAAGCATTTCAAAGGATTTGCTAAAATAACATGTGGTAGACATTGGTCTAAAATTCGCAACGTTATGCTTAGCTATCTTCGTATAATATGAATATACTTTTGAAAGTTTCCATATATCAGGAAAGCAACAAGTCTTAAGACAAAAATTAAACATTATAATTAGAGGGTATGCTAGTGCAGGGGCACAGTCATGTAATATGAAAGCTGGGACCCCATCGGGGCCAGTTGTTATTTTCGGCTTAATATTCTTTAGGGTAGATAAAACATCAGCTTCTTCAACACGATCAACAAGTAAATAGTTGCTATTGGCATCGTAATAACTATCAAACACAAAAGTAGACATAATAAACGATGACTGAACACAATCAACAAAACCATTAAGTATAGGTTCAGGAGAATCAATCAGAGTCAGTAGAGTAGTTCCTTTCGTGTTATTGATAAACTTCCAAAACTTATTGGGATCATGCTTGATATCACGCTCGGCAAGCTCGACAAAACTCTGGGAGGACTGTTTAATTTCAGGTTTTATCCGTCGGCGAAGGATTTTAAAATGCTCAAGATCCGCAATGTTTTTGCTCTTACGACAAGCGTTCTTCAATTTTGTTTTATAATTTCTTTATTAAATCAACCTTACAAAAATTATAACACCCATCGCAACAGAATTTATTAAAATCACTGGAGAAATGTAGGCTCAATTTGCTAAAATGAATCTCAAGAGCTGGATGACGTGCTTAAGCGGCTAGAAGTGGATCAAATGATGCCTACCGAGCAGTGAGTGCCAAGTAAAAAACACAATATCAGAATCCTGTCATTCACATTACGCACATGGTTGTACTGGACCATACTAAATAGTATTTTGATGTAAAGAAGTAATTTACAAGGGTTGGATACAAAGTAATGGCAACACTGCTGTAACTTAAAGGATGTGCGTCGGGTGAAGCTAGTGTGGTCCTGTCGTCTGTACCTGTTCCTGATAGTAGAAGTTTGGTTGAAACAATACAGTGAGTGGTGATGGTTGTGCTTGACTGCAAGAATGATTGTAATTTATGACAAAAAGAAGAGCATTATTCAGCATTTATTTCGGCCTTTTGACTAAAAATCTATTCTCACGTCCTTCAATATTATAAGAACGAGCTGCTTGCCTGCTCCAGGCACCACCATTCTCCTATTGGCCCCCTTAGTAGCGCAACTTCATCGCCCCCGTCGACAGATTTATAACCCGAGGTTGATAGCTGCTGAGGGAGCCATTGTTTTGTGCACTCCTATCCAGGAACACGAAAACGCTGCATTATTTTTTATATGTGTACACCGGGAGCATCCGGGATTAACCGCTCGTCTCCAGGGAGAGAGATGCAAGAGGCGCATTGACTTGGCGAATCCCTTAGAGGGTGGAATGTTAGTCTACAAAGAAGGTAATCAGTCATTGTTGAATACACCTCGAAATGCAGGAACGTTGCCCCAAATTCCGATTCTGCTTTACAGTCGCTCATGATGTTGCTAACGTTTTGTACACCCCTTCATAAAAATTCATTAAAACGATGTGGTATAAATGAAGCGTTAAAAATATCATGATGCAAAAGAGTGTGAAAACGTGCAAAACGAAAATTTTTATTCAAAATACGTTTTATCTACCCTTTGTTGAATATTTAATATGGATAATTTAAACTAACAATAATTATTCATGTAAATACCGAAAGGTTTTTTTTTATTTAAATCTAATTGTAAGCATTCTAAACTGTACTGAATGAATGCATTTCTTCAGCCCATGAATTGTCTCATACAAACAGGTCAGAATGATTGGCCACAGCGTGCTAATGTACGACGAAAAAAGCCGGATTATGTAAATACGAGTAATAAAGTCACTTTTTAATGGACTAATAGGTACCTTTAAAATACAAAATACGAAATTAGAAACTCATAAGCGAGAAAAGAAAATAGTCAAATAGATAAAAATGAACAGTTTTACCATATCGATAAAAAAACCGCTGCAAATTGAATCAATACTTCCACATCCAATTGTCAAAATGACATTTACGTTTTTATTTCTTATACTGTACGATTATTAATCAGATTTTGAGCATTTTGTCTCTCAACATACTTTTTTAAGACAAAGTCCTCGTGATATTAGCAAAAATATATAAATTTTAAAATCGGGTTTTTTCAAATAACTCGAAAATTATTAACTTAACAAAAAAATTACAAGAGTGCTTTCTGATCAGAAATTTGATTTTCTATATAATACCAAAATTTAAAAAAATCGTACGAGCAGGGACCAAAATAGGTTTTTAGCAAATATTTCGAAAATGTCAAAATTTTGAATAAATTTTCTAAGACACTTTTTGTGAGAAATTTTATTTCCTATCTGATGGCATTTTCATTTTTTGAATATATTAAATATATGGAGATATTTAGGAATAACCGTTTTCTATAAGTGACGCTTTTTTGCTAATATCTTGTAAACAGTTTGCTGCACCGAAAATTTATAAGAGCGACTAATACTCGCCGTTATAATACTAATCACATACTAAAACGAAAAAAATATAAAAAAATGCAAAAAGGGTAGTTACCCCCCAATTTTGCCCCCTTCCCGATATCCTACTTACCCCACAAACAATAGGTCGCTTTGGGTAGTTGAGATTTATACGTCTGCCAAATTTCAAGTTCATATATTAAGTCTTTCGAAAGTTATCGTGTATACAAACAAAACCACAGACACACCAGTCAACAAATTTTTTTTGCTCAAATTTTGTTTTTTTTGCTGTTTCGGCCATTTTAATGAATGAGCAAATAAAAATTTCAAAAATTTTTTTTTCGCGATACAATACTTCCCATCCGTTGGATGTGGAAGTAATTTAATTCTAACAGGTACCTACTTAAACACAAATACTTTTACATATTACTCAACGAAAATGTATGATTTAATCATAAAACTTATAATATACTAATTTGTATAATAATTTGGATACATTCACACGTATGATAATGCATAGCTAAATTCGATGACAACCAGTTAATTTAATTTCCACTGACGTGGCACTTTAGTCCGGTCAAAATAAACATTCACCCTTGCATAAATTCCCAACCAGCTGAAAATTTACAGAAACATTAGTGATGCCATTACAATGAAACTGTGAAAAGTCCCCATCGATTCCATGTGTGCAAAAAAATGTATGCAAGGTCAAAATTGTTCAGACAAAAATTGTAAATCATACAATTAATTGTCTATTAAAATCGCCCTCACACTTTTTTACTAAGAGGCATCATTTCTGAAAAAAAGCGATTTAAAAATTTACTAAAGAGGTAGTGTAGGTAGGTACTCGGAGTTTTTTTTACATTACATGCGCAAAAGTTTTTGAAGATATGAACTCTACTCTAGAAACTCCAATCATCAATGGAATTCGCTTTCTTTTTTCTGTATATGGAACCCCGAAAAATTACTTTTATAGATAAATTACAATTAATTAAGTTACGTTACTTATCTTTTGTAAAACATACACGTAATACATCGTAGAAACAGCTTGTATTAAATAAAGCAAATATTTAAACGCAACAAGTGAATCTAAGAGCCGTTTGCCACTATACCTATTTAAATACTGAAATAAGTTCTTAAAAATTATTATACTGAAAATTAGATGCGTGCGCCGTTTCAATACAAGAAATAAGCGTAGGGTTAAGTTCTCAATTTGTAATTACTAAATTCTTTTCAGTATGTATTTCAATACGTACGGGCGCGCCCTTTTGTAGTTCTAATCGTGATTTTCTCAACCTAAAGCTAATCTAACCGTAATCTATTAAATCTGTCTTTATACAATAGCAAATGCAACGTAAGGTCTATTCTACTGCTAGAGAAAAGTAGACCTTAGATGTAAGCCACTCATAAACAATTACTTTTACTGTTGTTTGTGTTTGTGGTCACCCTGAATTTGAAAATGAAACCATCTAATAAATTCAACAATCGTAAAATTTTAAAACGTTTAAAACATAGATTTTGTAATAAGATTCCCATATATCAAACAATCGTTTTAATTCAACGCTCAGAAAAATTCTACTACGTTTAAATAAGGTAAAAAGTTTATCTTAAAGCAAAGTATACCTGAAACTAAATAATCTAAATTATATAGTATTTCGGTACGAGAAATGCGTAAATAATCAAAAATATAACTATCAAAAATTTTACAAATCCAAAAACATTGCGAATTAAAAAAATGGATACTTGTTTAACTCAAAGTACATATTTATAATATATTGCCAGATTTATACAACAATAATGTTAATTCGAATTTTAGCATTTATTTCTTAAAATGATTAAAATATTAAAAAAATATGAATAGTAACTTGTGCGTTTTGCAAAACGCTTTATGGTTTATTCTATTATTCCGAGGAAATCTGATAACACTGTTATTTTAATTTATTCTGACCTCAATTTTATCAATGTACTGAAGAAAATACAGAAAATATATACATAAAATCGGACATCGGCCTCTTCATTTCCCTTATTATTAAATTTAATACAAATATCCAATAAAAAGTTAATTATACATAATCGGATTTTATTTAGGTACGCTGCTCAGTGACTAGTACCCTACGCCACTGATTAAGGAGGGCGGACTTTTAATTCGAGGCCGCGGGGGAGAAAATGTATAATTGCGTCCCCCGTAACGACGTATTAATTTTAAGCGAAGTGTAAAAATACAAGAGCAAACGGGAAGACTGTGTTAATTCGCCGGGTTCATCAAACGAAAACGGGAAACTGCAGTCTGAAGAGGGACTGGGCAGAGGGGCGGCTTTAATTATGCGGGGCGACATTAACTTCGCAGCCTAAACAATTATTACGCGGGGATTTGAGTAAGTATAGCAATTTCCAAAGTAATTCCGCAGCCCTTACCGCTAGGGAATGCGGCATCATGCAGCATGTAGTTTAAACTCTAAAACAAACAGTTTTAAGCATTAGCCTATCTATAAGGTTACTTCCAATATTCAGCGACAGGTTCAAAAAAATGAAGTGGCAATAGACGCTGAAATTTCACAGTTCTGTGAGCATTCATATTGTAATTGTATAGATAATAGTATGTCACTCAAAATATAACCTGCGTTAGATTTGGCCAATTTTATAGGTATAAAACAACTGATAGATTAATACGATGTCATATAGTTTGGTGTATGGAACAACTCCGACTGTGTCGACAATAGATTACGAGCAAAATATCATTTTTCTCATTTGCAGGTGCTACTTAAAAATTATTGACCAAATCATTAATTCGTTAATAATTTTTTAATGGAGGGTGGACAAAAAATTATTTGTAGGACAAACGCCCGCAAACTATGGATAAAACGTTCAATACTCAAAATTATATAGGGGTTTGTCAATTCACACATGGCTCTATCTGGTATAGGTATGCCACATATAGGATTAGTAGTTCAACTGCTCGTGACAAAAAGCTGCAAGGGTTTAGTAATGGTTAAAATGTATTTATTACTTAAATATTATATATAATTAAAGAAAAAACAGTAAGATCATGGGCGTAGCCAGGGGGGTGGGGGAAGGGGGCGTCAAAAGTTCTCAATAGCCCCCCTAAAAATATTTCTTAAGGTTTAAATATAGTAAATTATTGATATGTATTGACTTTAAATTTTTATGAAATACGGTAAACTTGCCATCGCCAAAGCTACCTCCACTGAGAAGGTCAATTTCAATATTTAATGTTTTATTACCTATCCTAAATAATTATTATTATTTCTACTCAAAGGACTTAAGCCCCCCCCCAAAAAATATATATCTAGGCCTATGAGTAAGATATCTGTTTAATGGAACATGCATGTGAGTACATGTAAGTACATCATGAACACTACAACATATTAAAATATGCGCCATTACTAAACTCTTGCAGTCAATTCGATTTTGCACCTATCAAAGTATTCCACGGTAGTATTTTGCTCAAATGTGCAAAACTCTACATATCTATCTACCTGAAAAAATTAAAAAGTAAAAAGGGGAAATGTGGAGTGCATATTTTGTAGTTTTCAAATAAGCACTAGCAAATCGGCAAAAAGTTGCAATAATATCAGCGATTTGGCATAAGGCTAGATAATCGTCATTTACAAACGCAAAAAATGTATTTAGAAGAAGCCAGCGAAGCAGCAGAAAAGGTTCATAATTTACCAACTGACAACAAACTTGGAAAAGGCGCTTTTATCTCTCAAATCATGACAAAATTGTACTAAAAAATTGCATGCGCCAACAAGGTTGACGAGAATCGGTGCAGTTGACTACCTAGTATCCTTGGAAGTTGTATAAAAATTTTGCGACAAAACTTGATGAAGCTTCAATGTCAAAACCAATCCAATCAAAGGAAGTAAATTCATTTGTAAATTAAAAAAAAGTTGCAGTGTGCTGTTCCGCAGCAGCATTCAAAGGACATGTCGAATTGAGCTCATTAACCAATCAAGATCACTTTTAACAAACTTAAAAAAGCGTTTTAAAGATTTTATACAAATAAGTCGAACTTACAAGACCATCATCACTTACTTTCCAAGCCGACCTGAAATAAAATTCTAAAGATTCATGTATTTGCTGTGCTAAATGCTATAGCAAGTCATATTAGGGAAGACATTAGAAAATTAGCAGAAAAGTAGTATTCACCATGGAAAGAAAACATTTCCTGTTGTATCCGTTAATCAGTTTGTATGATTATGTTGATCAAGACAAGTAGGTACACTACATGTGCATTATTGCACAAGTCAAAACAAATCTTATATTCCTCCAACCAGTACCAATTGATCTGGTCTAACTTTGAAAATTTAATGAACGAGTACGAAAATGTTTGGATTTGCTTTTATATTAGAATACCACCACTAACTATTCATTTATAAACGATTTCAAGGACGGTTGTAAGCTTATCCCTCTAAAAGATTCCTTCAGTAAACATTGTTTCTCAATAGAAAAATGCGTCAAATGCTATCTTAAATATAGCTGACTACACGAAACCTGCAGAATCCAAATCAAACGATTGCGCCATTGAATAAAATAATGTAATTTGCTTCTTTTTATACGCATAACAGGTTACTGCTACACTGCAAACACTTTTCAACAATTTACAACCAGTGCTTGATGTAAGGTGTCAAACAGAACAATGCGCTTACAAATTGTACGAAGCACGAACTTCATTTATAAACATTTTTCCACTGCACATTGATCATGCTTAATAGCGTAATAAACTAGTAAATTTGAATAGAATGCGTTGTTGGATTTGCAAATATGCATCAGTGAAGGGATTGATGAGGTTCCTAAATAACTATTCTGCTTAGTTCATAAACATTTTT
Organism: Rhyzopertha dominica; assembly: GCA_025024175.1. NCBI lineage: Eukaryota > Metazoa > Arthropoda > Insecta > Coleoptera > Bostrichidae > Rhyzopertha > Rhyzopertha dominica. Next base: position 33,225,501 of record QCXZ01000001.1, on the reverse strand, counting down.
ACTCTTATTACATACATTATCCTTTTTTACTGGAAGAAACAATGGCACAGGAGCCAAGGGTTAAAATAATCTTACTTCTTGATATAACATTATTATCACCACATGCAGCTTGAGGAGGACCTATTTAAAATACAGTTCCCTTCAGTGTAAGTGCTCATACTACACAACCTCATTTTAAAAAAATTCATAGATAACAGATCAACGACTTATTAATTATCACATTTAGTTATACAATGTACATTCATATAATAAAGAGCATTCATACCTTAAACAACTGTGTTTTGCGGTCGCCCAACAAAAGTTCATAAATATGAATATAAAATTCTCAATGAACTGTACAATAAATAAATTAAGTGGTTCTACATAATCTCCCACATTGTCGTGATGTAAATGCGAGTTACACTAACATAATATAAATTTAACTATACCGTATTTGCCTTATATATTAAAAAATACCTGATGGATACCAGTTGAGTGCAGAAACATCTTACGTACCTGCAAAAAAATTATTGACTGTAATTATAACTAATTACAAATACAAAAATATAAATTATGATTAATTTTAAAAAGCCGGTTCCGATATTCCCAGATAACGTTTAGACAAATGCTTTTTGTATGTATCATTTTAAATAAAAACCAAATCGTTGTGTGTTTCATTTCGGCAATTATCTGCCGTCAAGACAATATTATCGAACATTTTTTGTTACAGTATATGCAGTTCAATTTGTGCCATTTGATAAATTTTGTCCAATTTTTCAGGAACTATAAGATATTCAAAATCTGCCTTTCGTTCCCGATAAATGTCGATATTGTGCATCTTTTGGTAGTAAATATAGACGTGGATGTAAAAGTCTTCAAATTATGATAGAGAAACGTAACGATATGACCAAAAACGTAAAAATATAGCTGACTTTTGTTTTTCCCAGCTTATTCAGGACCAATGGTGGCATATACATATACATAGGAGCAAAAATGTGCTGGTGACAAGCAAATACTTTAAACTTTGAAATATAATGTCACTGTGACCTAGAATTTGAATAAGAATAAGAAAAGTACCAGCACATTAGATTAGCAATCGAGAGGTCCCGAGTTCGATTCCCGGTCTCAAAGCTGGCAATACTTCTTCAGAAATATATTGGCCTATAAACCCAATAAAGTACTTCTTATATTCATTATTAAAAATCAGAGTTACTTTTATGGCTTTTATCGATTTTCTCCAGAACTATAAGAGACATCCAATTTGTTCTGACCCTACTAAATCTGGTTGTTTCTGTGGTGACAGTTATTGCATAAATACATTTCATTTCGAGAAAATTCACAACTGATTTGTTTATGTTAGTCGCTCATAATTTAATACTTCAGATCGCGTTGTAAATTGTAAATTTATTTTGCAATATTCCAAATAAATGTTTGTCCGAAAATCATTAGAGAAATAAGCTGCAACATGAGCTGAACGTAACCTCAAGAATTGCTTACGCAAACAACAACAAGGGCCCGCGGATGACGGTGCGAACCCAACAGCATCTCTGAGTGGGGCAATAAATCCATTTGATGGCTGAAGACGGCACTACATTCTCCAACACCGCACACATCCCAAGGAACTGCATTAGTGCCATGTTTATTAATTCAAGCAAATTCAGATGCGGCATTCGCCATAACTCAAGTCCTGTTGCKCATTACTTCATGTTCCAATTTGCTCCTCTGGCTATKACSTCCGTAGTTGCTAATTCCATTCTACCGACCATATTGACCCCAATTAGTACTTTCAAGGAGAAGCGAAACAGATGTGCCCTGGAAGCTGAATTTCAGCGAATGCGGCATGTTGCGTATAGGATCTATAGATGGATTTGAAATGTTGCCAACATATATATTTACACACTCTGAATTTGTGCATACATATTCATCAATAATAAAACTAGGGAAACGCAAAATATAAAAACTTGATTAAGCAGAGCAGAAAACGACAAAAACAGTTTTGTTGCTTACCCGGTTTACTTTTGCTGAATAAATGTCTAAATGGGGTTGTAGCCCTCGATCACAAATCGTTATTGCAACACATTTGTAGGTTTTCCTAGACCCAATGAAGTGAGATACTAGCAACAAAAAATATTTCTAATGTTATATTGTCTTATTTTCGCCGTCTAAAGTTTTCCGCCAAATTCAAATATTGCTAGCAACGTCACTTGACCCGGCTAGAGTGGGGGAGTGTGGTGGGATTGCATTTCGCCACGGTAAACCTATCGTGATTTCGCGTTTGACTCATAGAAGAGACATCTGTTCAGTGTTGCCAACTTAGCGGATAAAATTCTGGCCAAAGGAAAAATATACGTTTTAGCGGATAGCGGATATTTTTACGGAATAAGAAAGTTTTTAATTAATATTAACTGTTTCATTTTAACGTATAACTATGGAAACTTAGATATGAAGTATCTACAATCGATTTATTTATGCTAGGTGACTCGATGATTACCATATTCCTTGCCAATCCAAAATTTTACCAACGTCTCACTAGTGCTTATATGTTTCACGTTGCAGCTCAGACTGTCAGATGAGGCAGATATTATTATCTTAAACCAAGTAAAAAGCAAAGAAACATATTTCTGGAAGGAACACGATGAGCTCGACAACGAAATTTTTAACGTTATAGCATAATATGCAGGAAACTAATAATTATTTATGTAAAATAAATAATAAATCCCCTTGAATATCAACAGATTACCCTGCCTWAAAAATTTTAGCGGATTCGATGCGGCAATCTAGCGGAATTTGTATCAGCTCCAGTGGCAACACTGTACAGATAGACAGATGATCTGTTTGCTTTAGCTTGGTTTTGCGAGAAGGATTTATATTTTATATTTTTGCCTCTATTTTCTTTAACACAAGCGACTGTTAGTACTGCACCTACTGCATCACACCATATAATCGTGATCGATAAACAAAAGCAAAAAACACATGAGGGTTACTGAGAGGTTATGAATGACGCTCTTCGTCCGTTCATCGGCACTCGGCAGTTGACAGCGAAAAACACGCATAGGCAACGGAACGGTGAAAATTATTGTGCCTTGGCAACAGCACACAGTGGCTGCCAATCACAAGCGGCAGGGTCAACCTACGTCACACATTCAAATATTTAAACTTTACAATTTTTTTACGTTTATCTAAGCGATTTGGAAAAAAGATGAATAAACAGTATTCATATTCTGCAATAAAAAAATATGGTCTACAACTACATTAGTTCCTCTATTAAACTGTACTCATTTACCTATCTAACATCTAAGATAAGATGGTACCAAATTCGTATTTGCGTATAGTTAGACAACAACAAATATGTTGATGTATTAAACTGTTATAAACTCTGACTCGACCGTTAATTCAGCAGAAGTATTTTACTTTAATAAATACAGTAACAAATTCTGTCAAATTTTTAGGTGTATTTAAAATTTAAAATCATGGTAGGTAGAGGAATAATGCTGGTTTATTAAAAAAGATTTATTTATTACTTGGAGTATTCATTGCAACAATACAATTGCGATAGCTATTTTGAATTCGAATGTATTTATGTAATTCATAAAGTCAAAATAATGCAGGAAAGATGCCAAAAATGGTATACATGCCTAATTTGCAGTATTCTATTTTCCCCTACATGTGGATGCGACATGTGCGATTTTTACATAAACACATATCTTATACAGCGTATACATTTAGTGAAATGCAGGTTATTAAATTATTGTAATCTATTTGCGCAAGTGCTAAAATATATTAAGGGATATGAAAGGTTATCAGTAAGTTAAATATTACTTCCACATACAACGGATGGGAAGTACTGTATCGCGAAAAAAATTTTCAGAAATTTTTATTTGCTCATTCGCTTTAAAATGGTCGAAAACGCAAAAAAAAACAAAATTTGAGCAAAAAATATTCATGTCTGTGTGTCTGTGGTATTGTTTGTGGACACGATAACTTTCGAAAGACTTAACATATGAACTTGAAATTTGACCAACGTATAACTACCTAACGCGACCTATTGTTTGTGGGGTAAGTAGGATATCGGTAAGGTAAGTGATTAGTAGTATAACTGCGAGTATTATTCGTTCTTATAAACTTTCGGTGCAGCAAACTTTTTAGAAGATATTAGCAAAAAAGCGTCACTTAAAAAAAACGGTTTTTCCTAAATATCTCCGAAAATATTTAATATATTCAAAAAATGAAAATACCATCAGACAGAAAATAAAATTTCTCACAAAAAGTGTCTCAGAAAAATTATTCTAAATTTTGACATTTTCGAAATATTTCCAAAAAACCTGTTTTGGACCCTGCTCGTACGATTTTTTTTTAATTTTGGTATTACATAGAAAATTAAATTTCTGATCAGAAAGCACTCTTGTAATTTATTTGTTAAGTTAATAATTTTCGAGTTATTTGGAAAAAACCGATTTTAAAATATATATATTTTTGCTAATATCACGAGGACTGTTTTCTTACATATATGTTTATCGCTTCTTTGGAATTATTATAATTGGAGCAATTTAACATTTTTGTTAAAGCAATCTGCGTTTTGAAGATGGTGACTAGGTTTTTCTACATATCCCTTTTATAGGGTAAATTATAGTCACCTAATTTTTGATATCTCATATTAGGACCACTATTACGATTTGAAACGATGCCGAAGAAATGAAAGTAATTAACGTCGAAAATATGGCCAGAGCTGCTTAGGCCTTTAGAGACCATATAAGATATGTTATAAAAAATGTTCTGAAAAAAGAAAATCTGTTTTAAGTTAAGTAATGGAAACTTTTGTATCTCAGTGTTGTTTAAAAAATGAACAAAGGTATTTAGGTATTATGAGTAAGTATGTATGCTATTTAGCGTTTAGTCTATGTAAAGAAAACGATATCCATTCAATGCGTTCAAACAATGTGCAGGTTCTGACTGGCCGATACACTTTTTTTTAAACGATCCGGAATTATAATAGGGGGAGGGTACAAAGCGCCTCTTRTTTATTTAGATGAACCCCAATCAGAAAAGTTTAAGTTTAATCCCAACTAGTTATCGTAATAAAACACAAGTAGCTGCAGAAAGAAAATCGACATAAACAGTTTTGCTTTTCTTTATCTCTAGGCAAGAAAACATGCCTCAAATTATTACTGGATGAACTGCCTCCTGAATCAACGTACGCAAGTCACATATCTGGATGAACGAAGGAAGATATATTTTGTTCATTGGTATGCCACTTTATCAAAAAATGTTAAAATCACAGAACACGATCCCGTAATATTAATTCAAAACTGATATTATCCGGTAGAACTTGTAAGTAATAAATATCGCTAAAGACCTTTATTTTTATACGTTTGCCCACACCTTCGACACACGAAATACAATCATTAGACATATTATTTATGTCGTCTATAAAAGCCGACTATTCCCAGAAAATAATAAAACTGCTAGAGATACATCCAAGCCTTATCGTAGCAGCCTACCCATTGTGAAGATTATTTGGTCGGGACTATATATACAGTCAACAACAATTAAATATGTAATTGAGGAAACCGCTCTTCATCTTTTAAATAGAGCCGTTCTTACACATACAGACTTTTTAACAAACGCTACAGGAAAATTGTTTTAGAAATAAGTGCTGCATTTTGGGCAATCAAGAAGCTGTCTATCCACTGATACAACCAGAGCGGGAAAAAGATAGTCGGAGACCTTGATTTGAATCTAATATTTGAAAAACATTCAACTAACTAATGTAACTTTCGTCACTGTGATGTTTACGCAAGCATGGCAAGCATTCTGAATAGACTTCTTTATGAGTGAAGAGGAGGATAATAACTAATAAAAGTAACTGATCGTCATTTGCTCTATATCACCAACCAAATTCAAAATTTCCTATTATGACTTTTGTGTGTGAATTACGTAACGGTCGTCACATTTTCATAATTTTAATATAAATTCGACCAAGGACGTGAAGTAAAGTCTACTCTTCAAATACAGCAAAGCTTTTGGTCGACTTTATAAACAATCTACAATAGCGTTTTTATTCATTGTTAACTGAACATTACACGGTAAAACCTTTATGACTTTTACGGGCCTGTATTTGAAGAGTACTCTTTATTTCGCGCCTTTGGTCGACCCTTGAATTTATATTTGAATTTTATAAATTACTACAAGATTTTTTTATAGAACTATTCTTTCCAACAAGTACAGTGCCAATTAAAATAATGTAAAACTCATCGTCTATCACCCAAATGTGTGAAATGAAGTTTCAAATATATCTTAATATCTTTTTGAGACATTCACGTGATATTTTCTTCCTTTTTTCGATATAGGTAATTGTAAAATGTTTCCGACTTCTTCTATTGTATAATAAATCTTCTTTCCTTTGGCATCTTCTGAGCAATTCTTTCACTTCCCTAAACAAGATTTAGCGTGGTTCCGTCTCCATACGTTTTATAATTATATATACTTTGTGAAATTTCCAAGCGTGCGTTTTTATTCAACCTTTTCATGTGTAACAAAAATTCCTACTGGCACATTAACATGTGTTTTAACAGTAGCAAGCAAAACGCCAACAATATCAACAACTGCATTTTAGAGGTACAAGTAAATAATAAACGCGACGTAAACATTTTCAGGATTTTTTGTTGACACGCCCTTTGATAAAGTACTTAATGAGGATATGAGTTTTAAAGGAAATGGACAAAAAGCAAGCCAAGGAGATAAAGACTAGCATGTACAGTGGAGAGGATTATAAAACTGAGCATTCCATTATAAATGACGATGAGTGAAAAAGGCGATAGTTATTGCTGTGGATAAAAAATTATGGAAGTAAATTGTGAAGGAACGAAGGACTATTTCCATATTATCTATTTAATTTAAAGCAAATAATATTTTAAATGGTGTACAAAGATCTTACATATTGTAACAAAACACTTATACTCAATTTGTGAGATAAAAGTAATTTTATTTAACGTACGTAAAGTAAATTATACCCTTAATAATTCTAAGGAGATAAATTTCCGGGTGTAGATTATCAAATTAAGATACCGATCTATATTATGTAAGTACAGGAATTGTCGAAACGATATAATACACACTTTTTTGTCAATTAAAACAAAGTTAGAATTTCTCCCCACACGAGTTGCTGCACTTCCCGTTTTGACTCGTTCGTATTAGCACAAAACAAACTCTCGGAGATCGGTCCGGGCTGCGCACAATTAAGATACTTCAATAAACGAGAGCGACAACGACATAAAAAGGTAATGCCCGGAAAAGCTTCGCTCTTCAGGTGCGATGWGTAATTCCGGTAATGGGAGGCAAACACGATACGCTACAGGTTCACTGGTTATTAGATTTTTCTATCCGGCCGTTCTCGCAAATGCGAATCAGTTAACTGGAGCATCAGTCAATTTAATGCAACTGCGCCAAACGTGACAAAGTGGAAAAAGACGATCGTGCACTTCGACTGACCAGCTTAACCAACACTGCGGAAGGGTTGATTCGTTTAATGTCGGGAGACTTTCAATTATTTCAAACTTTGACCATTTATAATGAGACAGGTATCCTACCTACGTATAGACAAGAAGATTATTACACTTTACGGTGTAAAAGTGAATGGCATATGGCCAATCAGTTGTAATGAGCAAAAGCGCTGATTTCACCTAATTTTAGCAAGAACTAATGACTCTTAATGATAAAGAAATACAAGAAACGGTTCTTAATATTATGTTAATGTATAGCAATTATCTACTATGGCAACTGAGCCGACTGAGAAAGGCGTGTATTCATTTACTTTTTGCAACCGTTACACTTGGGCAAAAAGATACATGAATTACATAAATTTGTTTCTTATTACTGAACAATAACTCTGTATTGCTTTCAGATCAGCTTGAAGGAGGAAACTGTTAGTTTGTATTAACTGGTTATCTTGTAACAGTTTTTATTTAAGATTTTCTACAAAAAAATAATGGTCAGTAGGAAACAATCACATGAATCTACATGTTTCAATCTGTTTTTAAAGGTAACTAGCCAAGTTGCTGAAATCATGATTGAGTTTATTTGAAATTTTGAAGTTTATTAGGATAATTTTCACACCCAGTAGCAAACCCCTTACCTAGACACACAATCATCGTTCCCTACTTTAAATTGTTTCAGATTATTTATTATAAACGGAAGAACAAACCTCGTTCTGCATGAAGTATAAGCACATAGTTCGCACGCACTTCTGAATCTAATATCAAGGTCCATTTACTCAAGTAATGGACTTGCCTCTTCTAACGTGATTAGCACCATTACTATTATACATATGTAAATTGAAATCTAACGGGCATTAATAAAAAGGGTTAAGTAAGCCGGTGGTGGTTTTTGTCTTCGTGAACGTAAGTCGCAGTGATTGTGCGACAAACTAAAATATCACTGATTGATCCTGTCTGCAACTACAAAGACCTAATTTCCCATTGCTCCGTCATTTTGAAAAAAAATGGTGTGCGGCTTCACTAAGTACGACGTGTTGCGGTCGGTATGTACAGCCTAGCGAAAGAATATAGAAGAATACCAAGAGCAATACTCTGATGGACGGAACTCGTGATCGATATGTTGTTTCGCAAAAGCGGAAGTATTGAGCGTAAACTGGTAGTGGACAACCACCACTCACCCAAGAAAACATGGTTAGGGAGAGAGAAATTGTGGAACATGATGGAAAAAAACCGAAGATTGATTATTTATCGCTGGAAGTGCAACTGCCTGTAGGCACCGTCATCCAATTTTATACAAAGACCTACACCTACAGCCCTGCAGTATGACAGCAGTTCAAAAGTAATTGCCATCTGATTATCCCCAGCACCAAATTATTGCCAGTGGTTCTTAAGCACGTTATACAGTGACCCCAATCGTTTACAATTAATTAATAACTACTTTATTTTAAGTCACACTGTTTTTACCCTGTATATTTGTTTACATTAATACTGTGTAGAAACGATACTAACTCTTGCAACCCTTTTTCAACWCCCACAAAGTACGATAGGAAAAGTCGAAGAAACAAACAACTCCCATAAACTAGCATATATGTCAGAGGCACTACAAAGAAGTATTCTGAAATGTTATTAAGTCGTTGAAGTGAAATTCAGCATTTTCTGTAATAAAGAAAATTTATTTATTGAACAATACTTATCATTTAATAAATAAGACATATTTACTAACCTAACACGCTGGCATTATTCCGCCGTTTGTAAATGTTTCGCAGAATCACTGGTGCCCGTCATAGGTAACAGTGAGCGTCTTAAATTATTTTCATCAGTGCATGAATAAACGACGAATATGTGAAGCGCACCAACCTTTAAATGTGCATCCAATTATATTTACGAACTACCTGCTAAAGTAGTAGGAAGGCGCTACGTTCGTATTAGAAATACAAAACTATGGCCTAGAGCATTTTGCCCACCTAAAAATGCCACCTGGTGTAAGCTTTGTTGGCAGTAGATACCTATACAACATATATACACAGCGTGAAAACTTGGAGCAATCGACTCCTCTGAAGGAACCACCTGGAAAAAGTGGTAATAGTGTAATATTGAGCCAAAACAAGTATTCCGGGCGCCATATCATGACCTATAAGGATAGTAAGCAACAATCGAATCTCTACTCCTAAAGTAGTTTCTCCCTTATCCCCACTAGCATTCAAATGCAACGTAAGCTACTCAGTGTCTTAACGTCTTCTACGACGCTAAAAAATTGCTTTTGCATATGACCATTCAATAAACACGAACTTCAAGCTACTTCGTGCCTTAAGGCTAGTAACTAGCATCGAAACTAACGTATCTACATAGTTGCCCTTATTGGAAAGAAGTTTAAATTAATTAAACGCCTAACAATGTCGTCTATCAAGATTATTTCATATAGCATTCGAGCAATGACAAACGAATAATCAAAGAAAAATAGGTATGATGTAGTAATTTCTTCATTACTTACTTTTTTATAGGCATATCTTAGCTAATCTGCGTGAAACCGACACAATAGAAGCAACGAAAGCAGTCTTTTGACGAATCTTGCCGTATACAAGTTAAAATTTAAAAAAATTACTAACCACTCTTCGTATTGTCTAGAGGCATACTGTCCAAATTTGTAGCAATGTGCTATTTAATCCCCCAAAGAGATATTATTTCAAACAATGGTCGCTCCGTATAAAACCGGCGCAGACAAATTCTTGAAAATTAAAATAATGAACTTCATTTCGACTTCTGCGGCAATAATGACAATTTCCATTTAGCCGTAATTGTTTCTCATTATGCTTACGTATTTGCTTAATCCATAACCTCCCGCGGACAACGAACGATACCCGTCTGCGAAGCATGACACGAGAATCCGCATTTACATTTTATCAGATGACCGTCTAGATTCTGCATAAAAGAACAAAAAACGCGTACGTGTAACGCTGGGTTAGCGTCGGTTATAAATAATGTATCGCACGATTTATAAATCGTATCGTGACGCAACACATTCGGTTTATAACCGAGACAATTTTGTATCCAATGTGTAGGTAAAATTCGATTTTCAGCTGAGTATGGAAATCGAGGTCTATCTTGCTTCTGGAACGCTTTTGAGGATGTAAGCCAAATGATTCAATCCTCTTACGTGATTGATTAGTTCGATAACACGTCACATACAGAAATATAGGTTGCTTAATGTCCCACTTGTTAGCATAAAACGTTTTTTTACGTTGTTAAATAATCTTAAACAGTTACGCGAACATCGTGACTTTAAAAGTCTACAAAAGTATACAATATCCTAACTATATCCTCGAGGATATAAGAAATTATTAATTTGCTCGATACTACTAAAATGAAGGTGTCACACATTTCTCATCTAAACAAGCTTAGGACATAAAAATGACCTCTCATCAGGAATAGGGCTGAAGCGCAAGACCGACATTCCCAAGAACCATGAAAGTGTAGCAGTATGGCATATGCGGGCTAGATTTTGATAAAATTGTACATTTCGTTACTAAAAAAACTTTCATAAATTTGTTAGTGAGCCTCTCATATAGGTAGACTATAGCTATATCGATAGATGCTCGGAACGCGAGATAGCAGACTCTTCCGTTGTGTCGTTTCTAGGAAGGCTGCAGCCGTTGTAGTTTATGACCCTTTATTACGAGTTAGGAGGAATCCCTTACTTTTGCATCAAATTCTCACTAATTAGTTATAACTGATTAATTTAATCGCTCAATTTCCTCATATGATTTAGATAGAAGCAGGCGCGATAGCTGGGCAGGTTATTTTGGTGTGAGATTTTTTCCTACCAAAACGTTGCCGCTGATAACAAAATTAATGACAAGGTTTATTTGGAAGTCAAGGGCTTCGTTTTGTCGCGTTTTCTCAATTCCACATTTAGAGGATATATGAGGAGATAGCTAGATGGGACTTTTCTTAGATTTGCTAAGCTCTGAACTTTTATATTTGATAATACATTATAAAAGCGAGAACACAGCCACTTTTTAGTTTTAGTCTCTTTTCAGCTTTCATGCAAGTCGGAAGTTCATGTTGTTTTGGTCCATGTAGAGTAATTGATTAAGTAAGTTAGAAGTGCTTTAATATAACAATGTGAAATTGTGTTGAAAGTGTAGATTCGAGTAATCGTTTTAATGCAGTTCATATTCGATCAACCAAGCATATTTGTACTTTTGGAAATAGTCTATTTATCACATAGTCGAGATAGTAATCGACGTTTCAGTAAGTAAAGTGTTAGCTAGAGTAATTGTAATTCCGTTGAAGTACAGAAGTAATCTCTGCAAGTATGCTCGAGTGTAGGATCCAAATTATTAGTTACCGGTCCCAGGTTATTTCACCATTAAGAATTATATCATGCAAAAGATGTTAGGGATATTTGGGTTCATGATCTTGTTGACTGTTTAATCTGTTCAATATTTTATACATTAATTGTTAAATATACTTGTTGTTGCTAGAGTCATCGTCGCTAATTCTTGCGTCAGACAGCTTAACGTGTCTCGTGCGCAAGTTTGCTCGAGCACGTTTCACTAAGGGTAAGTCGGGGACTAAATTAAGTTATAACGCTGTTCGGTTAGTTTAAATTACCAAGAACTAGTTTCTATTCAGTTGGTTTTGAAAATCTGCATTAGATTATGTTTTTTGGGAGGAACATGCGCCAGTTGCAATACACCTTATCTTTTTGTAGATCGAGGAGTCAATGAAGATACCCATGCGATATCCTCGACTGGCACTTCCATGGGCCCAGCAACACTTCAGTCATGAACAATGGATCTTGCAACAGGACTCTACACCGGTCTACAGAATGAAAAAGAAGTCGAGAGTGTCTTCTACATCTGCGCTAAACATGGTCTCCTCAAAATCGCTGGAATATGTTATAAATATCAAAGAACCCTGTTTTTGTTATTAATCATGAACTTTATTTAATCTATCGGTTGGTTCTATGGGTTATTTTGAGACATGCTTTCACATATTTTAAAAAGTCATTTGATGGATAGTCATTATGGGTTAAGTCTGAGGATTAATAATAGACTTCATATACTTGCAATCATTTCATTCTTATTTGTTCCCCAACAATAAACTTGTGGTTTGGCAATAATTATGAACATTCTCTAAGTATGATGAGACAGTATGTTTAATCTTTTCGGATGTATTTAGTTTTCTCTCTCTAGTCTGTCCTGCTCTACTCTCTACACGTTGAAGTAGTGTACCAACACAAACAATTTGTTGCTTTTTATAAGATGATACCATTACAAAGCTATTCGTTCCGTCTTCCGACCTTTTTTTAGTAGTCCAGTCACGCAAGCGAATCTTGGACGAAAAGCAAAAAAGCAATGTTCGCAGTAATTGGTGCAGTGATTTCACCTTATTTTCTATAGTGGTAATCGCCTTGTGGTGTAGTGCAAAACGTTTATTTCTAATCGCTAATGCCTTTGACACACGCGAGGAAGTTCCTTGCCGACTTTCTCGAACTGTTAACAATGGTTGAAAAAACGGGAAACGGGACACGCATTTCGTGATGCACGGTTGAAAAGTATTGTTTGCTGTTAATTGTACCACGAGGAAAATGGGTATAAAACTGACCCATATCCGGTAATGTTATAGTAAAAAATAATAAAAAGTACGTAAATTCAAACAGTTTGAGTCCTTTTTTCTAACTATTATATATTATATATATTTTTATTTAAAAAAAAAAGAAATTCAACCTAATCTGACGCTTTGCCAGTCGAGTCATCTACGTCAGCTTCTACGCTCGCCTCTACCTAAATCTATTCAAATTTTTCACCGGGAGTATCAACTACTTCAGAGCCTTAATGCAGGTCAGTTACCAAGAAGAGGAAACCCGGAATCCTACGATGGATAGTTTTTAGTTAGGACATCAACACATGCCAAATAACATATAGACAAGCAGATTGCGAAAGCATAGAAAATGTGCAAGTCAAAGAAACCTATCCAGTTATAGCAACAGTACTTATAGAAGAGATTTCAACTGAAGACAAAGAAACATTTTTGTTTTCAAAGCCTTGTGTAAATGTGTTCATTAGAGGATGGTCAAATGTCCATAAAGATCCAGTTTTGTGAGCTACAGTTACCTATAAATGAAAAAAGTCTTTTCATACAAAAGTATTGATACTTTAAGTCAACCACATACCCCAAAATATTTGAGTGACTTGTTTTGATCGGATGTGAATCACAATACGAATGCAATATGAACCCTATATGTATGTTACTGGCAACGCTGCAAATATTGCGAATATGAGAGTACGTATTGCGGAAAAAGTGGTTCTAACAATTTTATTCCAATTTAATTAAGTTTGGTGCACGCCAACTTGTCACTTCCTTTAAGAAGTAGTTCCCATAATGGCAGCTAGCTAGCTCTGTCGCCGTGTCAGTGTAATGCTGACAGATGGCATTGCCATCTAAGTTTCTACCTACATCATACCAAGCCTTTGGCAAAACCACTTCTGTGCCATGCTGTCTGCGCTAGACCTAAACTGCACTGATGAGCTATAATGATAGGAAAATAGATCTAGCTGCAGTTGGTTGCGGTGCAGACAGCATAGCATAAACATGCATTTTAAGTTTGTTTCTTGTTTGTGTAATTAAAAATGGTTTAATAAAATCATGATTTAAATTAAGATAAGCCTAGGCCTGAGTGAGCAGATAACGTATATTATATTAAAATAGCATTAGATTGATTAGTATTATAGAAAATGCCTATCTATACAAATAATACAAATTTTTATTAGCTCAGGAAAACTACAACAACTACATTCAATAACTTTTGATATCTCAACACCTGTAAAGGTGTTCTTACTAAACCTTTATTGCCAAATGCTTCGTTAATTAGCAAACGAGATKTAGAAATTCTAAAAACAGACTGCTCCACTTACTCATCTACACTTCACCGTGCGATGACACGAAAACTTCTTTGATTTATTTCCCTTCACGACCTGAGGTGAATGCGACCTGTTTCATTGATCTATAAAGTTTTATTAGTTATTAGAAGACGCTGATGTAAAGTGATCCCTCTGATCTGGTTGAGCAAGAACTCGAGTTTCACGTCTATTCTCCAGTTACCAATTACCGTATAATGGTGCATATAATGGAAATTTATAACTTTTATCAGCGACTAGAATAGACCAAACGTGAAATAAAACGGCGGATGTATAAAATCGAATTTTAATTAGCGAAAGGTATAGAATTACATGAAGAGCGATTTGGTAATTTACTCAGTATGCATTCAGTAAAATTTATTGTAATATTTCTCCTATAAATTCAAACATAATGGACTGAAATCATTTCGCTAAGGTGGAATACCGTTTCGTAAAATACCACACTTTTTGTCAACTTGCAAGTTGCTACCATGAATATCCGAGCTGTAAACATATGGAGGATGCGGTGACACTGACACAGTTCGTGTAACAGGTGCTGCTAACGACAAGCTTCCCGATCGGTTTCGGCGGAGATATGGCAAACGATTTAACTTGATTTTCTTGTAAACCAGTGAAGAGTATCGCATAAAACAGATCCTATAGCGAACTGTAGAAGGCACAGGTGCAGCTGATAGCTGCATAACATTTTCTTTCGAGAAGACAGAAGTGAACGAACACGCATTCTGTGCTTCCGTGTGCTTTGAATTTGTGCCGCACGAGTAAAGCGTTTCTCACTAGTAGCGGTGTCTGTTAAATATAAATGAAAAGGGCCTTTCATAAGTATCCATTTCCAAGGCGATTTACTGCGTTCTTACGAACAATTTAATTTGGTTTCTAAGCAAGCGTAAAATTTTAGCACAAAGGTTCCCTTCACAGCGGAAGCTAAGTTAAAGTTTTGTTCCCATCTTAATATTTAATTTTTAACTCCAACGAAATAAAGCGAGCGCGGAGACATGGAAACGTCAATTTTTATTTTTAAATTGAAATCTTTTAGTACACATACGTTTACATTAAATCGTTTTGCTGTTCTTCGACATTTTTTAATATAATAAAGCCAACTGTTTTCCTTCTGTAGTGTTTAGGGGGTACAATAAAACACGTTCCGTATTATTGAACTAAACGTTTTAATTCCCCACAGTAAAATTAACAACTGAATTCGTGAACGACTACCTACTATACTGCTTTTTACACTTAAACTGATATGACCACCTGTTCTTGGCAATGGCCTTCAAAACCCCTAAAAACTAATCTCTATTTACAATTATATACATACATTACATCATTCCCCCCTTACGATAAGCAAGTGGTTAATTCCGTACCTGTCCGGCTTATAAACTACACGGTTTGATCTAGTTCTTATAACTTCTTGATCATCGTAAGGAAGTATCGGTTCTTCAGTTGTAATTTCTGAAGAGCCTTTATTACAATCTGCTTTATTTACAACGGTAGTTGTCACAGAAAAATCTGTATAATCTAATATCTGATTAACATGTCTACGCCACTGTTTTTGAATCTCTGGCACGTAAGTTAGGTAAGTTCTAGGCCCTAAAATTTTAATAATTTTAGCCTTTGTCCAACATGGTTTTGAATAGCGATAATCACGAACTGCAACGATTTCATTTATTTCAAATTTTCTGTTCCTTTTTCCTTTATAATTCTTAATTTGTGTATTTTGCTTATTTCTAATGACAGTTTGAATTTCATTTTTATTTTCATGTTCAGTTTTAGATTCTGGGAGTAAAAGATCAAATCTAGTCCTAACGTTTCTGCCCAACATTAATTTAGTGGGAGAAATATTAGTAGTACAGTGCGGTGTATTCCTAAAATCAAACAAAAATCTGTTAAGTGTTAAATTCAAATCTTTTACAGGTCCTTTACCAATTGCATTGATTAAAGCTCGCTTAATGGTCTTAACCGCGTTTTCTGCCGCTCCGTTTGTCGCGGGATGATACGGAGGACATGACTTAAATTTTATACCATTTAATGATAAAAATTTTTGAAATTTCTCGGACATAAACTGAGTTCCGTTATCCGAAACCAACAGCTTTGGAAAACCGAATCGTGCGAAGACACTCCTAAGTATGTTTATAGTCGAGTCCGCTGTAATATTTTGTAACACAAATGCCTCCGTCCATTTGCTATAGGCATCTACCATTACAAAGATATATTTTCCAAATATAGGACCCATGAAATCACAGTGCACTCGTTCCCATACTTGACTTGGTGCTTCCCAAGGAATAAGAACAGAAAGAGAAGGGGATGGTCTATTTACCATACAAGTACGACAACTTTTAGCGATACCTTCTATTTGACTATTCATCTCCGGCCACCAGAAGTAAGAACGAGCTAAGCTCTTCATCTTCACAATCCCCATGTGACTGAGATGTAGCTCCTTCAATACACTTTCTTGTAAGCTTTTTGGTACAACAACACGATACCCAAACAAAATGCAATTATTTTCACTTGTCAGCATATCTTTATATGATTTATAAATTGATAATTCTTTAGGTATTTTCTTTGGCCAACCGTTACTAATGTATTTCATGATGACTGCTAACTGTGAATCTTTAACTGTTTCCGTTGCTATTAGTTTATTGTTAAGTGGTATATCCATGTTTTCAAAAATATAGTTAAAGTATGTTTTATTGTTTTGTGTTTCCATCAATTGTTCGGATTCTGGCAAGCGCGATAAGCAGTCAGCATTATTTCTTTCCGAGTGAACATACTGTATGTCATAATCGTAGGTGGATAACGTTAATGCCCATCTTTGTAATCTATTTGCAGCTAATATTGGAATACCCCTTTTTGGACCAAAAATAGCTAAAAGTGGTTTATTATCAGTAACCAAAATAAACTTCCTACCATATAAATACTGATTAAACTTATGCACTCCGTAAATTATAGCTAAACCCTCTTTTTCTAGCTGCGAATAGCCTTTCTGAGCTTTTGACAAAGTTCTCGATGCGTACGCGATAGGGCGTTCATCCCCATTTGGGTACACATGCGATATGACAGCACCTACACCGTAATCACTTGCGTCCACGGTTAGTTTAACGGGAAGATTTGGTTCATAATGTGCCAGAACTGATCCTGAAGACAAACGGTCTTTAATTTCGTTAAAGGCTACGTCACACTCACTAGACCAATTAAAATTAGTCCCTTTACGTAATAATTTATATAATGGACTTAAGATACACGAACTGTCTGGTATAAATTTATGGTAATAATTCACCATGCCCAAAAAAGACTGCAACTGTTTGATGTTAGTGGGCACTGGCGCGTTCTTAATAGCTGCCACTTTATCCTTACATGTATGTAAGCCATTTTTATCTATTTCGTACCCTAAATATACAATTGATTCTTTAAAAAAATTCACATTTCTCTAGTCTAACAGTTAAACCGCATTCTTTCAACCTCTTTAATACGCACCGAACTCTTTGTAAATGCTCTGACCTGTTAGAGCCCGTTATCAGAATATCATCGAGAAAATTAACGGCTCCATCAAGTCCTTGCAATACCGTTTCCATAATTCTCTGGAATTTCGATGGAGCACATGCAACTCCAAATGGCAAACGCGTATAAGAAAATAACCCTTTGTGAGTCGAAATGGTAGTTAACTTAGACGATTCATCGTCTAAAGCAACCTGCTGATAAGCTTGTGATAGATCTATTTTGGTAAAAGTTACGCCTCCACTTAATTTAGTAAACAATTCTTCAATCCGTGGCAAAGGATACTGATCAATTTCTGATCCCGGATTTAAAGTAATTTTATAATCACCGCAAAGACGAACGGATCCATCTCTTTTCAAAATCGGAACAATCGGTGTTCCCCATTCACAGTAATCTATCTTTTTCAAAATTCCCAAATTCAGCAATCTTTCAATTTCTTGTTCAACTTTTTGTTTCATTGCAAATGGCAAAGGCCTAGGTTTATAAAACTTCGGTGTATAACCATCTTTAATATTTAAATGAATTTTACCTTTGGTAAACAGTCCCAAATCGCTAGTCAACACCGTCGGAAATTCTTTTATTAATTTGGAAACATCAAATTCATTCGTTGATCCCAGTTTATGAATACTTAATTCGAATTTTGAGAAAAAATCTCTACCTAATAAGGGTGGACCTCCATTTTTTATAATGTACAATCTTAATTTTTGATTTTTACCTTCAAAAAATACATCAACTTCTATGTACCCCAGTGGCTTAATTTTCTGTCCATCATAATTACATAACAATCGATCATCTGTGAATACTGGGGCATGCTTAAAATATTCCTTTTTACATTCTTCACTTATGACTGAAACGCTTGCTCCAGTATCCAGTTCGAAAACCATGGGTACATTATTTATCTCCACTTCAGCCGTTATTGGCTGCCCATCTGAAGATTTTAAATTGTACATACATTCGCTATCTTCATCGAGAGACAAAAAGTTATGTTTTTGCGTACGTTGGCTTTTTACATTTTGGTGGCACACCGTTGCCAAGTGACCCCGAATACCGCACACTCTACAGACAGATTTCTTGTAAAAGCACCTACTTGTGTCGTGGTTCGTTTTACCACAAATTTTGCACCGTCTCCCTCGAAGTCCAGATGCGCTGCTGCCACTTCCTCCTGCTGTAGCTGCACCCTGGTTCCTGTTGACCATGCGATTTCGACTTCCTGCCTTGGAGATGTGCATCTTGGCTGCTTGCTGTGATAAACTGTAGACTTCTGTAGGCTCATTTTTGATAACAGGTCCTTCTCCACCGAGGTCATATCTGAAACGACTTGCTTCCCGACTGCTTGCTATTTCAATTGCTTTTTCAAAATCCAGCGTTATCACATCTTCTTCGAACAAACGATCGAGTATTGGACCTTTAGGAATGCCCATAACGAATCGATCGCGTAGAATTACTTGCAATTCTTCACCAAATTTACATTTTGAACCCAAACTACGAACTCTCGCCGCCCAATCAGCTATAGTTTCCTCCTTATCCTTGAAAGCATTGTAAAATTTATACCGTTCCGGAAAATACAACTTGCTTGTAGCAAAATGTTTATCAAAATACGCCACTAATTCATTAAATGGCACTTCTGTTGGGCTTTTGGGCACGCACAAATTGCTTAAAAGTTTGTAACTTTCTTCATCACATGAATTTATTAATAACGCACGTTTATAATCATCACCCGTAATTTGATTTACTAGAAAGTACTGTGTTAACTGTGTTTTGTAAATAGTCCATTCCGAATCTTTGTAATTAAATTGGCGTAAATAGCCGACACCTATAGGAGTTTTTGCACCACTTGGTCCAGGCATTGTTCACAACAATCCTTCTCCTTTCTTTTCCACAGCACCTTCTTGGATTCACTTTTGTCCTCGTCGCCACTGTAGTGTTTAGGGGGTACAATAAAACACGTTCCGTATTATTGAACTAAACGTTTTAATTCCCCACAGTAAAATTAACAACTGAATTCGTGAACGACTACCTACTATACTGCTTTTTACACTTAAACTGATATGACCACCTGTTCTTGGCAATGGCCTTCAAAACCCCTAAAAACTAATCTCTATTTACAATTATATACATACATTACACCTTCCAGTACTATAAATGGTATAGTACGGTACTGCTGGGTTGCTAAATGGTTATTTTTCTAACAAGTGCGGAAAGTGATATTTCCGGGCATACCATTGCTGTTGACCAGAACCATGCAACCTAGAGTTCGGACAAACAGTCGACTGTGGAAAAACTTTTTCTAAGCCCGTGCATTTATGTTCTGCACAGGTACGCGAAAATCATAATTTCCAGACTAAAATATGTGCAGGAAAGTGAGGACAAAACGCAGAATCGTACAAAGATGTGTTATAACAACAAAACAACAACAAAAACAAAAAAGACATCGACAGCGGGCATGGAGTGGCACAATATTATTTTCAGCGAAGACGGACGGTTAGAAGACGATTTGTGAAAGAGCAAATGTTTACTTTGCTATTGAAGATATGTTCGCCGTACTGTAGGTGTTACGGTTTGTTAGGCTATTGCTTATGGTAGTCATCCTTAGCTTTCGTCTAAGGAAGTATGACAGCGGCTCGTTGAATACATGAAGTTCTGCAATCATTTCTTCTGCCAAATCTGGAAGGCCTTCAAAGTGATACATTCCAACAATCAATCCAAGTCAATCTGGGATTAATGTTTTGTCCGGGCTTCCACATGTCCGGATTTAAATACCATAGAACATGTGTAGGATATGATTAGAAGAAATTAACCAATTTGTAATCTCTTTCATAAGGTCTACTTCGCTAAAAAGAAGAAATTATTGTTGCCTAGAATCCACTGCCCCATGAGGATATTGATCATCCCATTTTATCGATGCCCAGGTGCTTCAACGAGTGTATTAGCAATAGAGGTCGTGCAACTCGTTACTAATGTAATAATTTTTGTAACGACCTAAGATCCACTTAAGTTTAATGCACTGAATTTAATAAAATTATTATCTCTAGATGGTGCAGTATATAATGTTCTAGTGTACATGTCATAAACATTGGACTCAAAACACTTGTGATTTGCGGCTGGTATATCTGTCAGTAATAACATAAGAAAATGATCCATAATAATAAAATTAAGATTGCGACTTTGACGGAACAGATTTTGATTATGCAGGACTGTTATGATATATAACGGACACAGGCAAGCTTGTGATAGGGGAATCTAAACAAAATTTAGAGAAACTGGTAACATCCGATGTTGCGCGCGGACTGGTTGTCCAAAAGGAAGCTTAGTGTTTTAGACTAATTTACAAGGGTGACGTTTAATAATAACAAAATTACGTGTATGCCATGTCGCCTGAGTCAGAACAATATGTGGATAGCTGTTTCGGCTTAAAAAGGCTTCTCAGCACTAAGGATTCCCTTATATACTCCTAGGCGATGTGTATGCAAGAATTAGAACGTGATAACATCATTACGTCTAATTTGTTATTATTAAGCCTGATAACTGTACTCTTTGCAGAACCGTCGTTGGGGACCTATATACGTCGGTTTTTTTAGGCGCCCATTCACATCATAGGTTCCCCACAGAGATGAGTGGATATTGCCAGTAATTGCCAGTATATGGCATGGTACTATCCACATTCAAATACTCGCAAGAGTCAATTTGTCGAACAAGCAGCTTTTGTCTATTTGCATGTTATTTAGTACAGAAATGCCTGTTAAGTCAAATGAGTTTACAATAAAATACGAATAGCTATAAATCACGCTGTAGTGCGATTCTTTTGGTAGAATTAAAGCGCGTATTCCTTAGTTCGCAACAGACTTCTACCTGATTGTAACAAAACATGTAGGGAGCTGCTACTGAAAAAACCTAGATAACATCATAATTTAAAAGCGAATTTAAAGTTGATGTCATTTGGCAATGAAATGTTTGCACATTTAGTCATTTAAGTGAAAAAGTGTTATTTTGGCATTGCCAGTATCAGTTCAGACCTACTATACACTCCAATCACCGAACAGATGGAGTGATCATGATGCGTGTTCTTCACGTAATTTTTAAACCATTAACATTTCATAATTTTTTAGTAAATTGGGTATTTGTCATGTATTTATGTTTTATTAAATTGCGTATTAATAGGTAGCGTTTAATACACAAAACAGCTGTGACAGCTTATAAAATCGAAAAAATGGACCGTGAGCTATATTTTTAATGTTAAAAAAAATGTGAATATTTAAGGTGACCGCCAAAATGCGAACATATTGGCTGTGACGTCAGGTGTCTTATAAATGGCCGCTTGTTTAAATCTGAGGTCTGCGCGTCACGCGTTAGCGTCAGTCCGTTACTTCATCAGTTTGTTGTTTGAATGCAAGTACTTATGAGTTGTGACTTCTGAAGGCTTCGTTAGGGCGTTGTCTGAATAATATTCAGACAACGGTTAGGGCGTCTTCAAATAATCTCCCGATCGTAGACATGTTCATAATGGTTATACAATTTGTGAACAGCGACGAGCGGTTCAACGCGGCAGAGATTAGGAACGTAAAAGCAACAGCATAAGTGAACTTTTTGTCAAATTATCGTAGCATTGAAAATTTGATCACAATGGGTTGTTGTAAACATAAAAAATGAGATACAAGAACATTTGTTCTTTACTCTTTACATTTTTCTTAGAGGTCAGAATAAATATAAATTGCCGTTTATTTTCGGGGGCACTTGCAGCTCGTTTCCAGTCTGGCTCACAGTCGAATATATGGCGAAAAACGTCATGCTTCATTATAACATGTCCCCTATCAACTTAAAACGCATATTATTTTCCATATCCTCTATCAGCTATAACAAAATGGAAACTGAATGGTAAACACCTATAACCTCAAAAAGAATAATAAAACTTACCTACAATAAAATGATCTTCACAACAGAAAAATAAACTTTGCGATTTCGGCATATCATGCCTAGCGGCATTAAAGCACTTTTTCTTACGTTGATAATCTCGAGGAACTGTTACACAAATTTTGTTAGCGGTACTCACTGATATACTCTTACAGCCAGGACCAGGTTTTGTTTTCCATACATAATAGTTGCTTATAAAACTTCACAAATCACTTTTTCGTGCGACCTCTTACACCCTACTTTCAATAAACACCACACAAAAGCTTTTCCAATACAAGAATGATACTATACCATTAAATAGGACGCTCCGACGCTCCCTCCTGTAATGTTTACGAGACACTTGACGCCACAAGTTGAATAATTTTGAAAAGAAGCGTTTTGGCGGCGACTTCCAAGATTCGAATTTCAGACCTGAAATTCTCTACCTACAAAGATTCATTATTCGTAATTCTCAAAAAAATTGATGATACCCAATTGTGCAGTAGTCAAAAATTTGTTATAAAGATTAAGTCGGACTTGAATAAACAGCATCAAATAACGTGCAAGATGCATACAATTCACGTGATCACTCCATCTATTCGGTGATCAGAGTATAGCATATTTGTGGTTTACAATTCAATTTAATATGCACATGGACCAATAAAAAAACCGCACTATAAATATTACTGCAATTGTGAATGAAACTGGCAATGCACGTTAAGCTAAAAATATCATGCGAATATACAATTAAACATTATCGAATGTGAATATCTCGCGCGTGCATATACGATTACACCTTCAAATACCCAAGCGGCAAAAATAAAAACGCACGAAAGTCGTTAAATATTAACTAGTTCATAAAACCTTGTTACTATGGTGGAGGTGCCGGCAACCCCTTTGATAAAAAAAAAGACCAGATAAAAATTCAATATGCAAAATATCAGCTCTTTCAGCATTTCAAACGCAAACGAAAAGAGAAACGTTCATTTCGAGAAAACATTATAGTATACTGTTAAATAAACAATACCATTAAAAAATATAAGTAAAATACGCAATTTCTGCACATTTGCAGCTGTCGAGGCACTAATATTTCTTATTTCACCCAGGACTAACACGTTTTCCCGCAATACACGTTTAATTCAATAAAGAGCACTGTGTACGCCGTCGGGGTGCCGTTCTCATTTTTGCACCACTCCGGACATCCACTGCAGCCCTAAATAAACTTGCAGTTCATAAATCTTCGTACACGTCGGAGAGACGGCTTTCAGCAAGAAATTCATTGAGCTGGCTAGCCGAACCGGAACGGGACTCTGTACACATCGGTTAGCCCAAGATTTTTGCGTGTAGTTTTTGCACTGCAACGCGGTTGTCGAGTTTGACGAGAGAATACGTCATCTTCAGGCTTCCTGATTTCCAGTCTTTGAAGCGACTTCAAGCTTATAAAATAAGAGATCAGTCAATAAAAACCGTTAATTTATTTTTGCAAGTATTTTAAATTCAAAGATTGTTTTGCTAAATCCCGTTGCTGGACAACCAATAGATGCCAAATGAATCGCTACACCCCAAACATTCATCAAGAAAATCATCGACCTTCAATCAAGTTCACAAACATATATCTAAATGAAGAACGAACTTCTGTTTTGCTATTATAGCTCTTCAGTGTAGTTTAGGTTTAGTACAGACTACGGATAACTCCACTACGGATGCCGAACAAACGATTCGCTAGCGTCCCTGTTTTTGCCGGCCAATGGGGTATAAGACACTTTTCTGGAAAAATATGTTTTGTGAAGCTAAAGGTATGCTAATGCTAATTCCAAAATATTTCTTTCGTCTGTGGAGTTTTAATGCCCTAAAAAAATTATTGTAAATTGGCGGGAGACAACGCCCCTTTTTAAATTCGGCCAGTACATACGTCATCATGACGAACGTTTGACAACAGAGAAAGGCAATCAGCTGACGGACATGCCCGTAACCAATGACAAATGACAGCATGACAGTGAAAGAGGAAAGTGCACGTGCTTGTGTTTGGTTATGTATAGTACTCGCAGATTTTGCTATTTGTTATTTGATGTTGTGATCAATACGCGGTAAGCTGCTCGAATCAGTCTTTATGCTTCCTGATGATATTTTGCCTACAAACTGAGAAATGGTATTAATACACCCAGTTTTCGACAACTCTAAAGTACCCATTAGTTTAGGTTATGTTTACATAAACATACGATCATGTAAATAAACTTGGCAAGGACATACAATGATGCCAAGTGTGCAACAGACTGAATACGATTGGCTGAAAAGAAGCGCGAATTCGGCAAGTCTTTGAAACCAGGACGAACAGACCCTTCAGATTTGTAATTGTTATAAACTATTCGTATGTAATTTTTTTAAATAACTGATGGTTGTGTTAGGATAGTAGAGCAAAATAGAAACATTGTAAGTGATTGTCTTGTTCAGTTTCAATAGTTGTCTTATACCCCATTATGGATTGCCGATAGGTGGCGCCCCGTGTCAAGTGTATACTTTTTGAATAATTAAGCACAATCTAAAATAATTTTCTTTTTACTGAGTAAACGTTAGGTTTTATTTTCATTTCAAGCTATGAAACTACAAATATCAACCATTCAGTTTGTCGTCATGAGTATAAAATTACCGTATAATAACAATGCGTAATATAGCAATTGAGAAATTATGTACTACCGCCATTTACTTGTTTGTCTGCTCTATCGACCTTTTTCGCCAAATCGAATGTTAAACAACAAATTTAGCAAAAATCAAACTATGATAAACTCAAAAACACTTAAAAGGTAAACGAAGCTTGTGAAACGGTACTTAATTTTAAAAATTGTGCAACTAATCTTACCAACTGTTCGGAACATATTGAAAGTATATTACATATTCCCATGTCACGTCCTCCTTATTGCATGATCATTAAAATGTGTTTCACTCTGAATAAGATGACAAAAACAGAGAAAAAATGTAAAAATTTTACACTTGTAATTTGCAGCTATATACCGGTAGGAGTTGGAACTTGAAACCTCTATCAAACAGGACCATTTTTGTAGCATGCCAGATGGCAAAGTTCGTTATCCTTTTAAGTTTTGCGTATGATACCAAAGGCTTACGATGTAAGTAAAAAAGTAGGTGGCAATGCCATCTGTCTGCAGTAGAAAAACAAGTTCCACTACACGCTGTCTGCATTAAACCTAGGAGGAGCTGTAACAAAAGCGAAGCAGATCTGTCTGTAGTTGGCTGCGGTGCATGCACATGGCAACATGACATATACCATAGATAAATTAATTTATCTATGCATATACATACATGCATTTTAATGTATTATGTCGGTTCGTGCTCGCTAGCAGAATACAGGTTACTTCCTTTAGGAAGTAGTTTCTGTTAAGACAGCTAGGTGGCTTTGTCATCATGTCTGTTTATTATTGACAGATGGCGCTGTCATCTGCTCTTCTATAGAGTAATTGTATAAGCACAGTGTGCAGCGAAAACCATGTTCCCTCCAAAATAAGTTACAAGCAAGTGTATTTGGAGAGCCGTGGCTGGAGAACAAAAAAAGTTAGGGACTTCCGGGTAGTGACGCGAGTATTCGAATACCAGAATCGCAAAGTTCTCGATTCTGCGCAGTTCTCGCGGTTCTCGAGAACTAAACTACCGAGTATTCGAATACAGAGTTCTCGGATGTCGGATGACATGCGCGGGGCACTCTGTTAGGTCTCGCTCGGTTTCTCGAGAACAAAATTGTCGAGTACTTGAATACACAGTTCTCGGATGTCGGATGGCATGCGCGGGGCACTCTGTTAAGTTTCGCACGCGTTTCTCGAGAACAACATTGTCCAGTACTCGAATGTAGAGTTCTCAGATGTCGGATGACATGCGTGGGGCACTCTGTTAGGTCTCGCTCACGTTTCTCGAGAACAAAATTGTCGAGTACTCGAATATACAGTTCTCGGATGTCGGATGGCATGCGCGAAACACTCTGTTAGGTTTCGCACGCGTCTCTCGAGAACAACATTGTCGATTACTCGAATATAGAGTTCTCGGATGTCGGATGACATGCGTGGGGCACTCTGTTAGGTCTCGCTCGCGTTTCTCGAGAACAAAATTGTCGAGTACTCGAGTACTTGTATAGAGTTCTCGAATATCAGGTCAGATAATATGTTATATATTATATATATCGGATAGATTTAGGTCTCGCGCGCAGCGTTGCTTTGTTTTACACCGTCTCGTCTATCTTTTCGCGATTCTCTAGAACCAGAACTGCTATTGCCAGGGTACGTGGGGTACACAAATATATATGCGTCGCGCGATGATGGATGCCTTGTTGGTTCTTGTTTTCGTACTCGTTCCTGACAGAACCGAAACCTGGATAATCTGAGTGATTAAATTAATTTGTTTTTAAATTTGTTAGCACAAAAACAAAAACAAATTAATTAKACACAACAACTTATTAACAATACAGAATATATACAAATACAATAAAAAAATGAGGTATATAAAATATTGTGTTCTGTTCTCTCCTTCCACCGGTTCTCGAATGTAAGTTCTCGCGTAAGTTATCGATTCTAAAAAGTATTCGAGAACAGAGTTCTCGATTCCACAAAGTATTCGATTCTGCCCATCACTATTCCCGGGTACCCTGGCGCGTCTGGTCGTGTTAAACTCGGTCGCTCCGAAAGTCCTATTATTCCGGATCTATTTTTAACGCCAATTAAAAATAAAAATTTATATTTTAGTACTAAAAGTTTACTGACGGTTCTATGTATATAAAAATAGAGATTTTGAGTTGATAAGGTTGCAAGTCCGGTATAACCGTCGGGTAAAAATCCGGGGTGGATATTCGTTTTCTTTTCAATTATTTTTTGGTGGAAAATTTTCTGATTTTCGTCTAAAGCTTTGGAAGGTATACTGGAAAAACTTTGAAATTGGATTTGCATGATGTTTTGAATATTGGTAGATTGTGATGAAGTAATTTTAATCTGTAAAAGAAATTTTCCAAAATCGTAAAAATTTAAAAAATTCACCTTCTTTTCCGGATTTCCGAATTTGGTCCTGCCTAACTACTTTCGAAGATTTCGTAAAATTTCCTTTGAAGATTAAAAGTACTTCATGAAGAACAATCGATATTCAAAACAATATATAAATTCAACTTAAAAAAAAGTTGTTGTGTAAATTTGGAAAGTTCTACCGGCTTTTCCGGGATATTTTCCAAAACATTAGAGGAAATCGAAAATTTTCCACCAAAACATATATCATAATAAACTACACCTACCTAGCAAATTTTATTTCGATAACTCAAATAACAAAATAAATTTATTGAAAAAAAAAAACGAAAATCCACCTCGGATTTACCAGAGCGTTATACCCGACTTGCAAACCTTATCAACTCGAAATCTAGATTTTTATACTTAACCGTGAGTAAACTACGCAAAATGCGCAAGAACTCCGACATCGCAACTAATTTTAATTTTTTTAACTGACGTTAATAAGATCGATTCAGAAATAACCGGTCTTCCGGAATCGCAGAGGGATCGAGTTTTTAACGACTAGGCGCAGCAGTTAAAACCTATCTTTTTTGTTCGCCTACCACTGCTCTTCATCAAAGTCTGACATACTCTTTCAGTTAGTTAGGTGACCGGGCACTACATTAAATAATTACTATATCTTCTTGTCTAGCCTTGCCTACTGTTTTGTAGAGGAGGGTTGGCCAAATTACTAGTGCAATTGGTACAATTAGTTCTGCTTCGCTAAAACGAATACTGGAAATGGAAAGTAATAAATACAGATGATTCTAAGGCAAGAAGAGTTTTTTTTTGTTAGAGGTTGTTAAATAAGTTGAATGAGGATCCACGTTTTACGTCCATTACTTTATATACTGAGGAAGCTAAATACTTTCCATAGTAACGGCCGAATGAACCGCCAAAATTTTCATTATAAGGATAATGTAAACCCGCGTATTGTTCGATATGTGGGCTAACAGCATAGGCGGAGGAATTGTGAATAATTTCGTGACATGTCCTTATATTTATTCGATGATTATTTGAATGGCAATCGATATATGTAATTCTTAAATAATAAATTACCCGAATTAGTAGAAAATGTTCTTGATAACATAAAACATTCAATGTAGTATCACCATGATGGTGTGCCATTGTGCTAGGAATGTGCAAAATGTTTTAATTTATCAATTTCCTAATCGTTGCATCTGCTGAGGAAGTCGCATAACATGCCTTGAAAGATCGCAGATTCTTTTGCTGCATTTGCTAATATAACTCTAGTCATCAAAACAGTCCAAGTCATTTCGCAATTATTGAATACAATCCTCAGCGATCGAAAGGTATGAGTAATAAATAAGCTACTTCTAGTTATCGGTATTACGTATGCACGACTGGGATTTCAAGAATAGGTGCAGCACTAAATTTAATCCTTGTGTCGCAACACTTGAAGTACTGAAACCTTTTTGAAAGCAAAACAAACAAACTATGTACTAATTGTTACATAATTCAAATCGAAATAACTTACGCAGACGAACTGAATGGTTAGCAACACTGAGGGCCAGCATAAATATCAATTTGTTTTCTCATACCAAGAGCTTTAGATAAGATTTGTGGCCCGTTAACTCAAATGAGTTTCAGATGAAACATGATGCAATTACTTCGATTTAGAACGATCGATCGACAGATCTCTAGTACATATTCAAATATCACAAAAGTTTGCTTCATGTAACAAATAAATTGTAAATTTGACACTAATAATGTTGCCATAAACAAGTAATACAGTCCTCCGCAAAACGACTTGACATTATCAGCGCACATAGTAAAGTTGGAATTTTATTTAAGTTAAATATGGAATCAACAATCAGTTCATTGACTGTACATAGTCGACTGCACTTGTACAACTTTACAGTTTCATCCTTAAGCTGTCCTATGCGCACAAATAATTGCATTTTTCTTTCTTAAAAAGGCGGTTATGTTCATACCGTGTCATTAATCGGTACCAGCCGGTCATCTATGCCCTCGGAAACTTAAGAAAGATGTCAAATTTGCAAATTTATAATCTGGCAACCTTGCATAACTGTTAACTGCCCCAATAAAACACAAGAGGTAGAAACAGTCGACTCAACGAAGAAAGTGCGTCTCACATGAAAGAATCATTGTACACGCCATGAGCAATAAAAGCAGAAAGTGTCTGGCAAAACGGGGACCGACGTAAGGCAATCTGCGACTGCGATCTAGAGTTACGTGTCCGTTCACCTTGGAGAAGCTTTATGCGGCATAAATACGTTCTCATGGAGATGAACCGTCTGATACCGGAGTTTATACAGTGTGCGGATTGAGGATTTATAGGAGGCCATGGATTTCTGAGGCACTGTTGTGAAAGTTGGGATGCATTATGAATTTTCGACGGGCGATACAATAATGGGACGTCTAACGGTATAAGGATGAACCGTAGATCAGTGCCCCCTGTAATTTGCTTGGTTTCGTGATTACACTAAAGCAGACATACACATGGTGAAGCTTCCGTCGGTTGAAACAAGCCCAAATGTTGCAATAGTATGACAGTTTAATATTACCCATTTGAATACACCGAAAGTAAATGATTGGAAAACAAAACGATTTCATACATGAATAGCATGGTTTAATATAATAACATCAATAATTAGCCTGGATATGCATTTCTAGAATAAAATTTTTTATTTCACGAAAAAGCCAACCGCTGATTGAGAGCAGTAACCATTTCTTGTCATATCATTTATATAAGTTATAGTATAAGTTATAAATATAACTTATAACTGTTATAACTTAAAACTGTTAAAAGCTTTAGGATGCTTAATTGCATGCCGGGTGGGACTTTTTAATGCAGTAAGTTGGTATACATCTTAAATTATCGCAAATATAATGTTTAAATATCACAGTAAACATAGAAGTGGCCGTAACACATATCGTTTAAACGAATATCCTTACTTCGCTTTACATGCAAATAAATGTCCCATGCAAATAAAATCAATATCAATAAAAAGTCATCTAAAAAATTATTATATATTGTTCAGAACAAAGTAGATCTCTCGCGATTATTCAGTGCGGAATAATGAACAAATGAATGATCGTCAAAAAAATAAACGCACTCGTAGAAATAATGCTCTTCAAATTGATGTGGAACAACATGGAATGGTATACATCACCCTCTTGAGCTCGAAAACTAAAATCAAAAATGTTATATTCTTATCAAATCATTTTTCTTTTCTCGCCAAACACTTTTTTATTTATTTATACTTCTCTTTTCCTCTACAGTTTGAATGAATTCATTTTAAATTAAACCCGGGTCTATTCATTTTAAATTACCCATGATTTGAAACAATATTAAGTCCTTGTACTTTAAGAAATAATGTTTGATAAATATAAGTATAGGTATAGACATCACAATAAGTTTTTATAAGAAACTAGTATTGAATACTCGTATGTAATATCGTATTAAGTAACGTGCAATGAGCTTATGTGTATATATACCTAAAATATTTCACCGTGTCTAAGATGTTCCAAACATTTATTATGCACCCGCAAACTACTGTAACCATGGAGGATTTCAGTGTTGTTCCGGTGTTTTGTATTTATAACAGACGATAAAGAAATTTTGGGATCCATAATCGCTGTAGAATCCATTGTGAATCGTAGTGCTAAGGCACTCTAATTTTTCGAAAAAAGAAAGGCCCACGCCATCCTTTAAGAACATAAGAAAAAAGCCAAAAACGGTTACCTATTTTMAACAAGGGTGAAATTAGACAACAAATTTATCAACAGCACAAAGCCAATAAGTAAGTGAAATAGAACTATTAGACATTGCTACAGAGTACAGAACTACAGAAAAAAAGATATATAATAGATAAACTATTATGCAACAGCCTTACCATTGTCAATATAATTCAACAATTACCAATAATTACTACGACCCAAATATTGGACAAAACGTTGACGAGCCCGTGAAGGAAATGTGGAAGGAAGCTCTTTCCGCAATTATGCCCGAAATTTGATATCTACGACACAACAGCCAAAATCAGTTTATTATTAATGTAGGGGACGACAATAATTTATCCAACACACCTGATAATGAATAACACTGAAAGAGACTGTATAATCAACAGTTGTACCTCAAGCTGTACAGTACAAAGATAGGCGATATCTTTGAACAGAAAAGTGTCGTGACTTTTAAAAAAGTATTATATGGGAATTACAAAAAGTCAACTTACTGAAATATTGACTACAAGTTTCTTTTAGGTGCAATCCTGAATGACGAATATTAGAGCTCATCGATATAAACAAGTAAGTAATTAGACCTTACATAGATGATACTTTTAAGATATCCCATCTTAAATGAACAATGTTGATGAAACAGTAGTAAATATATTATTGCTCCTTATTATCTTAAATGAACAATGTTGATGAAACAGTAGTAAATAAATTTATTGCATATTAGTAGTAAATATATTATTGTTTCTCACAAAATTAAATAAAACTTTACAATTTAAATCACCATCTTACTTTAACAAAACGGTTTAATATAAGCATTTGTATACCGTGTTACTTCTTAGTTATATTTTCGCTTGACAAAGTAATTGCCGTATATAAGAATAATTGAAGTGTGTGCTTATTTTAAGGATTGAATTTCTGTCAGAGCTACTATTATTGAAAAAACAACAGAAGCATCACTTATCAATTTTTTTTAGTTATGTGCTTAAAATACTGCTCGTATACTACTAAGTAAGTTCCATTCTATTATGGAACATCTTCCAATACGAATTTGACTGAGATATTACTAATTTATCGCTTCTTCCTTTTTTTCCGACGTGTGGTCGTAGTAAAACCCGTAATGAATAGTAAGAAGTGTACCATAATACTGCATACTGATTGGAATAATCCTTCAAAAATTCCTTTACCACAAACTCCTTTTTTGGCTGTCACTGTTTATCAGGTTACGTTAAAATTTGGTTTAGATCATATCTTTTGTTAGCAGAAATGTATTAAGTAATTGATAAACCTCTAAACTCATCTTTGGTTAAATGTTGATCTCTTTATCTTGTTATCCTAGCCTTGAAAATAAGGAGGAAAAACCCAATTTGCTCTATTTTCATAAACTTTACAAAAACGTTTCTATCCGTCAAGCATAGCAAGAATAAGACATGACATGAAACTATCACAGTTCAGCGTTAATTTTATTTAAGCCAATGACGAGAATGGTCTCTTCGATTTATGTACGGAAACGGCGTTATTGATTCGTTATCAGGAGGAATCGCAGGAGCTAAGCGGTGAAATTTTTCATTTGGAGGTCTAGCGTCCCATGAGATTTATAAAAGCCATTTAGCTGGAATTGGCCAATGGCCGAACGAGGAATTCGCAGTCCTCCCAACGATGCTCTTAATTGAAATGTTCCTTTTACCGTTTAAATCTTTCACACACATCGTGCTCAATGCTAAAATCCCGCTAGCCTTTTTATGACCCGATAGGGATTCGAGCGTTTCGGCGTTTATCCTAACAGTAATCATATTTTATGCCACACTGACTAACTTTCTGACGAACGTTTGCATCCGGAGTCATGTTGATGCACTGCACGGTGCTAATTGCGAATTTCTCACTTACACGGCAGCTCTGTCACCTGGAAAACACCCCTAATATAATTCTGATGCGCCGGTACAGGTGATAGTGTGCTTATACTAACACGGAATACATGTAACGCAGCATCAGCGTACACCTAGGCAAGCATGTTAAATCTCTAAGGACTTAATGCAGTGTAATATAACTCAGCAAATACAACCAACAAAACAATTAACAGGTAGAGACTAATTAAAACGCAAACGCATAAAATTTTACGCTCATCCTATTAAAAAACTCCATTTTATTCTAGTATTTTAAATTAGGAAAAGATTTGATTGAAAAAGAAACTAGAAATAGCTAGTTGTGCTCCTTAAGCTGATGATAATTAATGGACTGCAGTTGTCATCAAATTTCGTATAATTATTATTGTAATTTTGCTCAAATCTACATAGACGAAGGTTTTCTTAATTTTCTCTTAATTACGTCAGATGTCACAACCACAGGAAACAGTATTACTCGTATAGTAAACTAGCGAACCACCCTGGCTTCGCACGGATAATAGAGCATAATAAAACCACAACAAATACCTTCCAGTCGTCACCTACATTGGCTCCAAAAGTCTATTATAGGAGTACACGCCTACGCACGCGTTTTATCGCTCGGCTTATACAGAAAAGTTGGCAAAGACGCAGGGCGCGGCGAGTCCCGTCATCGGTGTGAGAAATACGCTTGAATTTATTTTCGCGCGCGTTAATTTTCTGCGATAACTTTTAAGACATTCATTTAAATTATACGGTGGAAAATATTACAATAATGTGCACATTCATCGAAAGAGTACTAAGGATGTAATACGTTGACTTACAACTTACGACCTTTTACCAGCGCGTCGACTAGTCATTTTTAAAAACGCACATCAGCGACATCGTGTTACTGTCAACATTTTTTGTCCCAGTACTTTTTTCACTCACATTAATACTTATGACTCTACATCGTAAAACAAATGAGCGCTACTGTCACTTTCTTGTAAAGTTTAATATTTAAACTGAGTTCTTTATTGCGGTAATCAATTTTTTACGCTTCTTTTGTTCTTCTTTCCACACCACCATAAATGTAAAGTATTTAATAAAATTACCGTAACTCATAGTCTTTAAAAATGGTTTTTGGAGTAATATCGAATTTAGTAATCTTCAGTCTTCAATTAGCTGCGCTTGTACATTTATAATGCCGTAATAATCGAACATAGGTGGTAGTATCGTAATAAAGAATGATATCGTTCAACATATTCACAGATTCAACCCTTTTATAAACTAATATAGATTATTAAATAACTTGCTTGACTTAAGAAGCATGCCAAAGGTATAAAGTTTCCTATATCTTTTTTAACGAGGAGCATTTTTTTTGCTATGTAGACTGAACTACAGTGAGACTTGTGCTCTAGCTATATTATAATGGTGCTGTATGTAAGGCACCGTCAGCATTTGCCCTAGCAGTCCATTCTGTCCTGTCTTAATTTAATTCATGGTGACCCCATTACATGAATACATTAACTGAGCATTGTAGCGTAATGCGCCAGGTAGGACCATACGCGATATCTAGGGATCAGATTTGTTAGAACAATATTTGCAAGCCTTGAGGCATATTTACTTTAGAAATACGCAAGGGTATGGGTAAAGTAGGTAGCTGTGTCTATACCGGCCCCTTACAGGATTACTATTAAAACTCAAATCTTGATTGTGTTTTCCTTTGCAATTACCGACAGCAATATTTGATTTGTGTTTAATTTTTTTTATCAATTGCTTTACCCTGTTTGTTAATGTTAATAATTTCTTTTATTAGTCTTTTCTTATATACTGAATCTGTAGCTAAAATGTATATATTTTCAAGGTCAATACCATTGGAAAATTAAAATCATGATTTGCTAAAGCACATCTTGTTTGACCATTCTTTAATCATTTTTATGAAAATAAACTCTTGATTTTAACCATTGTCAATTTTGACCCGCATGTTTTAAAGTAATTTTTACAATTTAATTTATAGACTACATTTGAACATAGTAATATAAAATGGAACGTTCATAATTAATTGTTTTTCGCTAAACTGCTAATTATTCGTTAAATTATGAAGGTAGTGCCCCCAAATATTTTATTCCGTACCTTTTAAAATCGTCTTAAAGTTAATTTAAGAGCTTTTATTGTTATGTAGGTAAATAAATCACACGGAGTGTTTCCTCCATTGCTTTACTTTATGAGTTCACTTAACTGGCATAATTAGCGCTATAAGTCATAGTTGTAGACTAAGTTGCTTAGAAAACTGGCACATGAAATGTGTACACCTACCAAGTATTAGTTTATAGTTTAAAATCGTATTTGTCCATGAGATATAAAGATACAAACTTAAGAACGAAATTATTGATTAAAAGATCATAAGGAACATGTAATTAACACTGAAATTTGGGCAATTTGTAAAAAGTTATTCCTAATTCTAGGCTGGATGTGTTTGGTGACTTGTTCTACAGCACCTTCAATTTTCTAATTCGTTAGTTCTGAAGTACGCAGTATTGGTATGGTTTCGTATTTGTAATACATAAATGTAAATATCAGTTATGGAAGAGGTTCTTATGCTTCTTACTTGACGGCTTTTATCAGCAAAGGGGATTTGATCCGACAACTACTTATTTCTCGATTTAACATAAATTTACTCTAAGTGCTTAGAATTTACATTTGCACAGAGTTTTTTTTTATTTAATAAATAATAGCTTGATCCTGGTTCGCTGTTGGATGAGGCTAACTTCTTCGTCCCACGGGCCAACTCACGAACAAGTTTTGCTTATTATGTTTTAGTTAGTAGGTCAAATCTGCATGCCAAATCTCCGTTGATTGTTATATGTAAGAGTGCAATGTTATCTCTTCAAAATTCGATACAAGAATGTGCGGCCTGTAAAGTTATCAGTGAAATAATTTAGTTTATGTAATTGTGGTTTTTGCTACTTTTTGGAACATTTTATTTACTAATATTTCTTGTAATTGTGTGTAAATACCTGTAACAAATGAAGACTTTATTGTAATATTAATAAACAAACCTATCTAGTTATGTTTTTGCTCAGTTACAAAACGGTTCTTCTTAATATTGGTCATTACATTTATACCTATTCGGAAGTAACTTAAATGAACTCAATTAGCTGTTAGTTATTCAGTGTTGCTCTTCCTCGTGATCAAACCAAATCCACTTTTTTACCTTTTAAAACGATTGTACTCCATACCGTCTAATCTCAAAAACATTGTATTCGATGGCTTTTATGGCTCCGCATTTTATGTTTCCTGGGTCGTGCACAGTAAATTGTTCCTTATCACGATGTTGTCGTTCCGCCTTCAATACTAAAATTCAAACGAAACGTAAAATTCGCGTCCCGACTTCCAGTAAAAAAAGGTCCGTTGAGTAACGACCGAACTTTGGCATCGATGCCGACCAGACTGCCAATAAGTTAATAACGTTGCCTGCTTTATGTCTAACAACTTCATTATCTGCCAAACGAGTCTGTTTCCCTTTCCTGGAGCAGATTTTGTATTTCAGTTTTCCTCACCGGCGACTACCGCCATGCAAATTGAATTTGTCCTCGTTTAATTAAATTTTTGTTGCTTCTCTCGCGAGTGCATTTGCCGCACCTGACGTTTTCTGAGAATATTTAGTCATTAAGGCATTGTTGAAATATGCATAAGGGCGACAAAGGGCAGTATACTGTTGGGAAGAGGATAGGAAACAAGAAGATGGCAGGCTTGTTGCGAAGCTGTATTTAGAGAACGTAATTATCTTAGACTTGCATGAGGTAAAGGCATAATTCCTACGCTTCACTCCTTACATAAAAGTATATAGCCTAAAAGCCGATAGAAATAGCAATAATAGGCGTATCCATATGAGGAGCAACTTTTCAAAAAGCATTTTTCACTAAGCCAAAAAACGTGGCGTTTTCAAGTATATCCACATACAGCAGTTCTTTCAATTTTATTTGAAAGAAGTTAGCATAGAGAGTTAAT
Organism: Rhyzopertha dominica; assembly: GCA_025024175.1. Taxonomy (NCBI): domain Eukaryota; kingdom Metazoa; phylum Arthropoda; class Insecta; order Coleoptera; family Bostrichidae; genus Rhyzopertha; species Rhyzopertha dominica. The sequence goes on along the minus strand of QCXZ01000001.1, from coordinate 33,188,107 downwards.
GTCATGTCTGATTTTAAATCTTTTCCAGACAAAACATTTCAAAAAAGTATTAAATTAGTTGGAATTAATGCTTTTTGAAACACTTGAGTGGATAAATTGCGTTTGGATGTGAAAAGGGTGTATATTTTATACAATGTTGTGCATCTATATATCTGTTTATTTTCTATAAAAAAATAAAGTTTCTGCTGTTACAAGGTTCACTAACAAGAATATATTGAAATATTACAAAAACGCAAAAGAAAAATATTTTGTTCTTTAAATCCTTCCCAGTCCAGGTTCCTCATCCAAACAATCACAAAGTTCTTGTTCCTCATTGTGGTCGACACTACTAGGTTCATTGCAAACATTCTTATAGTATTTCAGTACTTCCAGGTTTCTCCACTCCTCACCGTATCTAGCATCAAGAAGTTTGCATACGTCTACTATTTTTTCTTTTTTTATTCTGCTGTGTAGGTCCAAAACACGTGGTGAGTGCAAATCTCTATTAAAATTTTTTCCACGTTTGACCATGGATGCATAAAATTTGGTAGGATCGTCAAATCTGTATGTTGGTTCTGTCTTTATCTTCACACCCACACCTTCAATTTTTTTAAGGAAAATTCTTTTCACAGAACTAATCCCATCTATTTTCTTAAAAACATCCACTAATGCTTTAACGTTTTTGATCTCCCAATCTTTCCCCAAAACTCTCACTTCAGCAACTTCTCGATATAATTGGTTATACTCATCGAGATTCACAATTTCTTCTCTTCGGCGTAATTTCTTTTCCAATTGACCAAAAATTCTGTCAGCAGGGAGGTATGAGTGTCCACGTACTGGGAAGTACATTATAATTTGCTTTATATTGGAAGACTTGTGCAACCAAAACGCTAGAGTGTGAACGATGTGTTGGTTTTTATTCTGGCCTGCACAACCATCAGAAAACAATCTTATAGTCTTAACACCATTGGCAATGCAGGCTTTATTTAAAAAATCTATAAGAGCAGATCCAACCTCTACAGCGCCTCTCCCAGCTTGACTTTCATCCCAAGTATACAAAACTGAATTTTTGTTAGCTGTGTCAGTCACACAGAAACAGTAGTATGATATTTGGCGAGAATAGTAGGCCTCTCCAATGTTAAGTTTCGGAAGAGGTTGTACCTGCTGCAAATCGAAGACGTATGAAACACAGTCGGATATATTCTCTTTCATTATTTTATGGAACGTTTTAGCTCTTAGCCTGTGAGCACCAATTTCTGCTATGAGAGTCTGTTTTTTTTTGCTGTCATGGCACATTTCAATTTTATTTTTGAGCCTGTGGCAATAACTACATGTGTCCAATGCAGGACTGCCAAATCCCAAGTTAAACTTAGTTGCAAATATTTTTACAAAAAAAGGTTTTCTTGACCTTTAATGGTGCTTCAACAGAGTCGTTATATAATAGAAAAAGTTTATTGATGTTCAAAGTAGAAGGCAAGTAAAGCCTTCGGCTTTTGTTCCTCGAATAATGACTTTCTTTCGCATTTAGCTTTGAAATAAAGTTGTATACACTGCTTCTTTTATCACCATATTTCTTCAATTTGTGGTCTCCCCCTCTTTTATCTTTCACTCCTTCACCTGAGATAATACCCTCGGCAATAGTGTTCATTCTTCTCTGGCCTATTCCAAAAAGCTTTTGAAAAAATTTTGGGCACACTCGCAGTTTTTTATTTTCCGAAGACAGCAAAAATAACTGAACAGAAAAGCGATTTATGGTCCTTGGCCTTTTTACAACAGCTTTACTAGAACGTCGTCGTTTTGGCAAATTCACTGCCATCAAGAACGATAATTTTTTGTCTTGGTCTGCTCTGTTTGGTTTTGAAAACACTTTGCGCTTAGCTTTAGAAAGCACACTTGTAGATATTATTTTGCAGTAATATAAGGGTCCATTATGCTGACAAGGTACTACAAAATGTCTCAATAAAGGATCCTTATCCCGATATCTAGATCAAAAATCTACGTTAAAAACGAACAACAAGAGCACATTTAGAACAAACATACCTTTTTTCATAGTCATACTCCCTTGCATGCTTTCTGCGCGGTGTTTTCCTAMAGCCTTGATTACGTTGGCCCACATTGACACCTTCCATTGTTTAAAAGAATTTTTAAATGTTTAAAGACTACACATTAATGCTTAGTAACACACACTGCGCTTAACACACATGACACATTCCCATAACCCTATAATAAAGAAAAGTTCTGATTGGTTGTGACCATGTCACGTGGGCTAATGTGGATTTAATGCAGTATGAAATGGCACTAGTACTGGAATTACTGCGTTTTGATGTGTCTACTGCTATTTGACATCCGTTTTGAGTGGGAATTAGTGTGTTTTGATGAACATCTAACACACCATCGTATAAAGCTCTTAAAACTGAACCGAAAACCTTATCAAAACAAATTTATTACAAAACTGGAATAAATGCGTTTTGAAAAGTTGCTCCTCATATAACACTAACTGTTTTACTTTTAAACAAAAATTATTTTATTAACTAGCAGGTCTGCTTTCCCATCGCTGTCAATTCATTGACGTACACAGAGACATTGGGTTCACCCAAGACAAGGACTGGTATTGAAACATTCATTCATCACGGTTGGTCTAAAACCGTTAAACCATTTTCAGTTTTAATTTCCAGTTTATTCCAGTCAAACACCTGCAGGCCCATATAGCTTTTGGTACTTTGCTAGTAACTTTTCCAGATGAGACTTAGAAGTTAACCTCGTATCTATCGTTAAGTTCTAGGAAGCTGACCTCATTCACCAGTAGTAAATGCTGCCCTCGGGGATTGATTCCTTTCAGCTTTTGAGGACCTCTTGTTTTTGGTGAACGGTGCCACTAATGTTTTGTGGGTTCGACTGCTAGTGCTTTCCGAGTGCCTGTATCTGCAAGCCCTTTATAGTCTACTTTTTTGCCTAAATTCCCAAACATTAATAAAATGATGATACCGTTCAGATATTCTTGGGCACAAATACTTCCTTAGTTAGCTCCTGCAGAAGATCATCTGGTAAACTGCACCGTAGGGGCAGCAAGCAGTAACGGAATAATAGGTTTGCAAAATGAAATTATAATTTTTATAAATATACTTCATTTCACACGACCCATGAGGTTGGGTATCAGGTGCGTTTTTTTAGAGTGGTATCCCTGGTAAGCCTATTCCGCTAAATAACCGAAGCACCAATTCCTTTTCTATTTTTTGAGTAGTTGTCAGTTGCATTTTTATCCCGTGCGCTAGTTTGGTGATGAGGTATACCATAGTATAATTTTTAACGGAGCATTAATTCATATATGTATGCAAAAATTAGTTCTTTCTAGGCACGATTCTTCATTTTCAGTTTCAAGTATTTCTATTAGTAATAGTTTTCCAGAATTTCGAAGAATATCAAAAGTAGTTCAGTAATTTTTTAGATTAACGCGAACAGACTTTGTTTTAGAAGTAGTTGTATATTTTTAATTCAGTTGTTTCTTAAATTTTCGACTAAATGAACAGAACAGAAACAGTATTGTGTTTTCTGGAGTAAATAAATTCTTTGTAGATGGTTTTATAACTTCACCACCACATTTAAGGTTTAATAATTCTAGATTAACTATATTATTGTCAGCTGCAATTACTGATCAGCTCATAAGCCCGTTTCATGTAGTAGTCTCAAGATATTTAGCTAAATCGTGTAAATAGCTGGGTCCCAATTTTTTAACTGGTGTAACGACTTCATTATTTTTTGACAGCAGTTATTTTATTATAAAAGTTTGAACGGTTGTAGCTGCTACTATATCTGTAGAATTACTAGCTACTCCAATAACCTTATTCGGCCTGGGTTTTACATAGATTTCATCAAGCCGCACTTACCATCTTTTCATAATGTTTGTATTTACCTAGTGTTGAAAAATTAAAGGTTTTCAAATAAGTAAATGTAGCGAATAGAACCGCATTTACAGCTGGCCTAGCCTACGATCAAAACATTTTTTACATCCTTAGATGGGACGTTGACGTGTCTGCCTGATTGCTAGGGTATCAAGAAGGCATTGCACCAAGACACCTCTCCTGGGAGCAATTCTTACTGACCGCTATTTATCTGGCTGCATGCTTTGTAGAAGGGAAAACAAGGGACTATTGCGTACCTTTTTTTACAGTTCTCTTAATTGAGCCATGGAATGTTGTGAAAAGCTCACTCATTATTAGGGAAGGCTCCAAATGCAGTTTCTTATAGCCCGCAGATATTTACAGTCTCGCCAGTGCATTCTTGTAAAACTAATTCACTCTAAAGTATTGTCTGTGGTGTGCGTAATTCAWATTTTCCAATTTATCACTTTACTTTTAATACTTATATTAAATAAGTAACAATCGCTTTGTCCACATGTACCATTTTGTCATTTAATTATGAAGATTAGTGGATGTATCTGTTTTCACTGAGAGACTTTCAATACAGCGTATATATCAGGTTCTTCCTATGTTTGACGTTATATGAGTTTTCCGTTTGATGGACAAGTCCAAATTCGTTCGAAATTTTAACATCACACAACTTTATCTGGTCGTTATTTCCACGTCGACGAGCCCTTTGCTTTATTATTTATTGAAATATAAACATTACTCTTCGTTCGTCCTGTCGGTTTATCCGTTCCTTTCATTTCACATTTCCTGTCTACTTTCCGTGGCGAGTCAAGAGCGCGGGACACTAATAAAGGATCGATTTATCGATTTAATGTCGAGAAGCAAAGATATTTCAGTGGTATTTTCTCCGCGGGAAATTTCTGCTACCTCCGAGATTCCATCTGCCGCTAAATAGGTTTTTATTCTATTGTTGTCCTGGGCTTTTCCAGATTAATTTCGGGGCGTTTGTTTCCACCTGTTCCCATATCAACTGTCGCGTGGCGTTTTCGACGTAAACGTGCCGTTTATTGCTTCGAACTACAACAGTTCTGACCCATAAAACATGTCGTGTGATTAAGCCGGCCTTTGTGCTTCACAGGGGGTAGAAAGGAAGACCTAAGGCCAGTCTCATGAAAAAATAAATAGAGCGCGATTCGATGAGAGCTATACAATTGCAGCGGCGATATTTTTAACATGCTCGGTTGATGGTTAAATTCAATTGTTCGCTTAAACGGAATGCTTTAGAGGCGGAAAACAATGGGTCGTTTTACACTCAATTGTTCCGGGCGGTGTGACGGGAAAACAGGCTTACTGAACCTTCTCTTTTTGCGTAAGATTTCACCACTCTGATATTTTAACGGCAAATGTCTGCGCCGGCAACAACAGGTGGATGACATCGGTTTGCCTGTCACCAACCGGTGCAAACTGACTCGTTCGATATTCAATTTGCCATGAGGGATGGAAACAGGGATGCTTTCTGAAATAACGTTGTCTCTCGATCCGTCATGATAAGCAAGCAATTGGATTAAACTCTGAAATAGTAATGATATTACTCCCTTGGTGGGAGTAAAACAGTCGGCTGGCGGTACAAGACAATCGATTAGGGAAGTGTGCAGACAGCTGTCAGGCTTGATCACATATTTTTTTTAAGATTAATAATACATTTTCTTTATAGGCCGAGCTAGAAGTTAGAAAAAGGTCAACCCTTGAAATGCAAAATTTGTGATAAATAACTAAATACATACACTGTTAACTAATTTGTAGTGTTTTATTTCTCATCAGAGCTTTGGGTAATGTAAAGGGTTTTTCAATATGGGCGGCTCGATGTTGACAGGCTATTGCGGCCGTATCCTTTAACGCCGCATGTCAAATCTTTTGTTTATTATTCAGTCATTAATTCCAAATGACCATGTCATGTTACACAATTGAGCAACATGTCCAAATGATAAAACTTTATTATCAAAATGAGTGTTCGTTGGTGCAAACCACGGTAGTAGATAGAGAGGTAGGTAAACGCATGACCGTATGGGAACTGTATTCAACTGCGGCCCAGATTCGTAGTCAGTGTGGAAGAGAGAGGTCTAATAAGAGATGCAATGTAGTAGTAAAAGCGCTCACCAGTGGCATGCATAACCATACATTCAGTGTGGTATTAATTTGTGTGAAGTTTTTTGAAATAACAAAAATGTGAATGTATTGTGTGGTGCTGAACTGTAACAGTAATTCTATCGATAGAGCTTATATGCAAAAAAATTTTAAATCGTCGAAATGCTCCGCATATAAGGATCATCTTTATCGAACAAATGTTTCTGATACAGCTGGTCCTTCATCTAGACTTACTATTTTAAAATCCAGAAGACGGCTAAGTCATCCAAATCACATCATTTACAGTTTAAAAAATATTTTAACCAAACATATTCACAGCGTTGTTTTTGACAATGTAGTGGAAGAATTGTTTTCAAACACATATTCTATTTCGTTTCCTTGTAAAGAATTTTGTTTATTGTTATATTATGAGAACTAAATAGTACTATAAGCGCAATGACAGAGATACTGATAAATCAAGTGCAAGTAAGAAGAAGGAATCTAACTTWCKGTTTTTTTTTTTAATTTTGAGATCTCCTTGTATGTGTATTTTTAATAAATGTTGACTGCAGAAGCACCACCTTTTTTCCTAACACTCTTATTTGATATACTTCTGAAGTTTACTGTGAAATAAGTATTACCCTCATAATATAAGAAATGTATAGAATAATCATATTTCTGTACTTAATTTTACTTCCACATCCAACGGATGGGAAGCATTGTATCACGACAGAAATTTTCAAAATTTTTTATTTGCTCAATCGCTTTAAAATGCTCTAAAACGTTCAAAAACAAGATTTGAGCAAAAATTTCGTGTTTGTATATAAAATTGTGGGGTAACTACCCTTTTTGCAAACATTTATTTTTTTACTTTTAGTGTAGTATAATTGCGAGTATTATTAGTCCCTATAAATTTTCGGTGCAGCAAACTGTTTAGAAGAAAACAACGATCATTTAAAAAAAAAACGGGTTTTTCCAAAACATCTCAGAAAATACTAAATATATTCACATATGAAAATACCATCCGATAGGAAACAAAATTTCTCGCAAAAAGTGTTTAAAAATGTTTCCAAAATTTTGACATTTTCAAAATATTTCCAAAAAAATGAATTTTGGACCTTGTCCACACATTTTTTTTTAAATTTTGCGATTATATAGAAAATTAAGTTTCTGATCGAAAAGTATTCTTGCAATTGTTTTGTTTAGTTAATAATTTTCGAGTTATTTAGAAAAACCGATTTTACAAATTTATGGATTTTTGCTAATATCACGAAAACCGTTTGTCGTAGAAAAAAATGTCTAGAGATAAAAAATGTTCAAAACCTCATTATTGATGGTATAACATAAGAAATAAAAGCGTAAATTTTATTTTGACAACTTGATCTGGAAGTATTGATACAATTTGCAGCGAATTTGCATTATCTGACGCAAATCTGTTCTAAAATTGTTGCACGAGTAACAACAGAATCCCCTCATTCCCACCAATTTTGAAAGATAAATGAACCATGGCTATTCGCTTAGGTAATTTTGGGAATCAAATTGATATTATCAACACAGCGTGCGCTGTAAAGTAGCCTTATGCAAAGCAGAGCGATTCCCACTATGCTCTATCTCTTTCTAACGCGACTGGCTATGGAATCGGCCCGCTCCACGCGGCATCGTGCGTATACATCCCTATCTACTACCGTGGTGCAAACCTTACGCGCGTTGTGCCCATTTTACGGCAGACACGCTGGTCCTTCAAAGTCGACTTGCCAACGTTTGGTGTCCAAATTCGACTTGGGTCTGCACCCGTACAAGATCCAACTAACCCAGGAGCTCAAAATTAATAACCACAGACAACGCCGTTTGTTCGCTGACTGGGATTCGGAGCAATTGGAAGAAGACCCTAACTTTGGCCAAAAAAATCATGTTTAGCGACGAGGCTCAGTTTGGATGAATGAGTTTGTTAACAAACAAAATTGCCGTATATAGGAAGATGCCGCCAACCCACACGAGGTTCGCCAGGTAACAATGCATCCACAAAGAGTGAGTGGTGTCGATTTTAGGCCGGCGGCACTGCAACCAATTGTAGATAGTGTGTGTAAAGACGTCATCCTTTTTGCCGACAGATGGCATCGCGACCTAAATTTTCACTAATATCAACATTGCTGTAATCGGACTGGTATTTCTTACTTCCCACGATTACGTGTTCTGCAATATACAGGTAAGAAGGGGTTAATTTTTTATGTGATTGGCAGTAATTATGTTCTAATTAAGTACACACACGGCCATCTAATCAGTGTTTTTTCCTCCCAACACTGCATTCAGACGGTAGAGGTTATTAAAAATAAGGGATTCAAGAATAATTTTAAACGATCTTATTACCAGTCAGGAAGTTATTGAAATTATCGAAGTATTGAAATCACTTTGCAATATGCCATGATGCAGTACCTAGCAAAATATTTAAGTTAAGTGGTTCAATAAATTCAAAATAAATTTTGCATAATACAAATTGTTGTTTTCAGCTGGTTTATTATATTGCAGATTGAAATTTAGCTCTGTATCTGACATTGAGCATTCATCCTGCACTACCTAAACGACGCGAAAAGTTTTTGTTAACAAATATAGCCACTGCCTGGCTAAAGCCTCTTTCATGCTATCAATAATTTTAAAGATTCTTATCCACAAAAGATACCTATTAAAATAAACATGCAGCATTTTGCTTCCCATTGTATTCAACAAAGCCCGTTCACAAATGAATGAAGATTTATGCAACATGAATAAGTTATTTAATTTCGTCAGCTCAATTACTAACAGCAGCAAAGCACAAGATCATTTTAGATACGAATCAAATGGTTTGGTTTAATATCGTATTATGGTTTTCTTTTTAAAATTCTAAGTTTATTACGAAATGTTACCTGCTGCTTCAAATTATTTAAATAACAAAATATTTACTTTATTTATATTATATAGAATACTGGTGTTAAATGAAATGATGAACATTCCGAATTAAAAAAAAAGAAATTGCATTATATGTGTCACCTAATAAACATATAATGCAATTTCTGCATATTTATTCTCTTTGTTGATATTTCAGTGTATTACTCTTTATGTATTTGGGTCCGATTATTAAAATAAAATCTTACTATTATTGTTACAATAATTATTAGCTCAAATTATACAAATTCATCTTCAGGCGCATCTCTGCCTGGGTACAGCAGCACAGTTCGACAGACTCCTAAGACAGTGTAGTGTTCTGGTCATTAGTGGCGTGTATGGTGAGATTAAATTACAATGATATGCCAGAGTGTAAAAAAAGGTTTTGTGAGGTCGAGCGAAGAAAACAGTGTATCGTGTTTACAACTATTTCATAAATAAAAAGTAGACTGCAGATACTTTACAAAGTGTTAAACAAAACACGTCAGATGCAACGGGAATCTCGGGGAAAACTATTATGAGAATTGTGTTAGTGGTGGATCCAAAAAATAGCGAATTTCTGTTTTCAAATCACCTCGAAAGGAAAAGCCAAAAAAACAGTTTGACTACAGATTTACCAGAATACAAAGTAACCAATTTAAGACATATTGTATACGAATTCTATAAAACAGAAGGTAATCGTGTTACCTTAACTAAACTTAATAAAAAAAACATATAGACTGAATTAGAATGGCACAGTTCGAATGAAACATTAATAAGAGTTTTGTTGCGTCATATGGGGTTCAGATAGCGTAGAACGCAAAACAACCGGAAGTTACTTAGTGAGAAATATAAGATCACATCAATTCTTTAGTAGTCAAAATATGGCGATAGTTTGCCTACACCAGACTTATCTGCACAATGGGCATACTTCCTGAAAAATTTGGAAACACGATTCAACGAAAAAAACATTTACAAATATACCACATGTTAAGTGGGAAATGGGATTTTACTTGGACGCCCCTTAATATTTAAATCGCACACTAAGTCTGGTATCACTCCTTGATTGATTCAGAAGATTACGGAAATTGGCTGGAGTTAATCCTCAACTTACCGAAGAACTCGGTAATTGTTGTTAATAATGCACCTTTGCACAATATACAAACAAATCTCGCACCATGGTCGAATAATAAGGAAGCTGATATGGTTAAATGGCAGAAATATATACACACCAAAATAATTTAAAACTCTCATCATACCAAATCACAGAACAAACAAGACACAATATACATTATGTTTGGGTGGCTTCGACTGAGTGGACTGCATTAATTGGTTTTAATTTAATGGACCGACGTGTTTCATCAGTTTTTTATTTTTTTGCTGTCGGGTTACATTGTAATTTATTTTGCTGGGCAATTAATGTCAGTACGGTGTTTGTCAAGTTTGACAAAAAAAAAGGAAATATTTAAACCACCTATAGGTTCGACACGTTATATCTAATAATGCGAAACTGTCTTATGCCCAGCGCTCACCGTGTTTCGTCTGTGTTGCTGTACATTTTGGAAGGCAAAGCTACACGAACTAGTTGTTCGTACCTATATGATATTCGAGTAGATGTTCTCGCTAAGAAAAGTGAAGGAGCTATTATGATATTCGAGTAGATGTTCTCGCTAAGAAAAGTGAAGGAGCTATCTGCGTTTCTCCAGAGACCTCTGTATAGTTTTGCAAGCCAACAAAAAATAAAGTATAGCAATTTCAACGAAACGTTGAGTTTTGATTATATGCAGTTAAATTACGAACATCTTAAAGATTTTGATATATGGTTTCTCCGAAAAATAGATATAATTATTAAAAAAATCTATTATCCTGTTTACAAAGTGTAGACAATCTCACTTAATTATTTGGGTTTGCGATGTATTTATTGTTTCAAGTTTCCGTAATCTTCGATCAAAATAACCCCCCCCCCCTCCCCAAAAAAAAACACTGCACCCAGAGCATTTTTAATATAATAAACTAGCTGTATACCGTGTTGTTGGCATTAGACGCGTAACAAAGGTAAACTGCACTGACGAGCTTTAACAAAAGCGAAACGGATCCGTGTATTCTACCACAAGATACTCTTTTCTCTTGCAATGGTGAAGTAACATGCCAGTTGGACGTTGGGTATTCGACAAGTCGGAAAAGGAAGCAGTTGGTCGCAGAAATGCGGGTTATAAAAGAATGTCTTGCGGCTTGTTTCCTCTCGGTTTATTTATATTTCCAGTAGGGCAACACGATACCGTCAGCAGTTGCGCAATAGGTTTACGCCTTAATTAAAAMATTATACGTTTTCTCTGATGTGGACCGACAAGATGTCTTAACCTCATTCTAACAGGGGCCGGTAGGAAAAAGGCAATCTCTAAGTTGTTGCCCTCCGTCCTACAAAAGTATCAGTGTTGTCAGATAGACACTGTGTTCAATAGGGTACTAGCGAAATAGGCACCACATCACAAGGCAACGAATTAACAAAAACTAGATTTGACAAAAAAAGATAAAGCAAGGACGTATATTAACACGCAAAATTGTATAACTTTTTTTTAAATAGATATACTAGTAGAAAAAGTGGTTACTACATATCTGAAGAAAGTAACAATTTGGACTAGTAAAGCTTGATTGTTGTATAGAGTATTCATTAAAACGCCCGTAAATGTCAAACTAATGAGTTCGAACACGTAAAGGTTAAAGTTCAAGTTCCTGGCAGTGCACAAAAGGCCGAGAAATTTCCCAGCACCTAGTTAATTCACTGTATCAAACAGTGACTAATTAAAATGTCATTTCAGTACGATATTTAGCAAAATGTTGTGTAAATCATGCAACTGACGGAAATTCACTATTCATTAAAATCTATTTCCCCCTCCAATCAGTGTACTGTTGTTTTCTGTTGCTCTTAAATGGACTGTATATCCATTCATTTTGTGTCCCGGCCCAGCCACATTATTCTAAGACGTTTTTTCCTTTAACTTGAAACTTACTGTATTTAACGATTACGTATCCTATATACATTTTTTTTTCATAAGATTTCCAAATATATGATACTAAGCTTATATTTTTTAAGCTTCTATCTTGGAGTAAAATACTGTTTAAATTTGCAAATTACTAATTCATAGTTCCTTGAATTCTCGATCTCTTCATATTCATATAGGAAGTTGTTACTTATTTTCAGTGTACGATTTCCAATGCAAAAAAGTATATTTTATACTGAAATCTCTTTCCCTGGTCTGTATGTCTGTATTACGTATCACAAAATTGCGTTAAGAAGATCTCTTAAAATTCAACTAATTTAGGTATTGTGTGCCGCATCGAATTGATCGTTTTTGTTTAACACTCCGGGTCTTGGTTTTGTTCGACGTGTTTTTTCACACGATGTCACACTATCTACTTATACACTTATTGCCATGTTGTTTTCCGGGCTGGTTCTCACGTTGCTGGTTTCGTCTTGACGTTTCGACACTCATGTCGGTTCTTCCTCAGAAGTAGCTTTTKTAGATTTTTGTTATACTTTAAAATAGACTTTTGCAAGGTTGTACCATGTAGGTAAAATTTGAAAAATACGCGTTTTTTTCTTAAAACATAGTACTATATTTCAACCGAGCTGCCATACAATAATTAATTTTTTACCTTTATTCCAGTGTTACGCAAATGAATACTATCACAATAAGTTCCAATCCTCAGGTATTAAAAATTAACTCGGCAGTTTAATTATTAGATAACGAAAAAAATAAAGCAACATTCAGCGGTATGTTAAAACAGCAGCTCTGTCTCTAGCCAGGAGATTTGTTAAACGCATGACAACAACGCAACCAACAGAAGCTTCCGTGACTGTCTATCGGAACTCTTGACATCAAAGGCTGCCGCAGCACGTGTCTGTCCCGCTCCTTTTTTATTGGTTACGTAAGTGGCTCCTCGAAATACGCAAGCATTTTAKAAATACCGSAAATTTGCAAGGAMTCAGCAGGCCTTTATCCTGCCGGAAGTCTGGCGACTCTCAGAAAACACTTTAGGTATGTTATMTTTAGAGCTGKTCTTCAGCTMGCCTCGGCGAAAGCGGATTACTCATGGGTTAGTTAAGAGGAATTTTGGAAGTGATGTGGCATGGATGTAGATGAAATTTATCTCTATATGTTTATGCAATGGTTATATATAGGTATGAACAAAGTTTTCCTCAAMTTGTGATTGCCAGTGATCCACAAAACCAGCAAATGTACAGTTTTAAAAACAACATACTACTTAGATCTCTTCTAGATAAAAGTCAATATGATGTTAGCAATTAACGTTTGCTTTTAAATAAAAAAATGTTATCCTTTTCATTTGTTTATTACACGCGTTTAATAAGACACTATATTATCTATTTGAGCGAAGGTACTTTTGTGTAGGTTGGTAGCACTCACAATGACATTCTATATCCTAATTTAATTGGTCGACAACTCGATCCTGACTCCTGATATATATCAAAATGTGTTGACGTGACCTACAAAATAAACATATACGGCCGGTTTCTCTTCTCTTTTTTCAGGTAAAATCAATTCTATTTTAAGATGTCGTGGTTACTGGGTTGATTTTCGCTAACATCAACTTTAACAAAGAAAATAGGAACCGACCCATGGTTACCAAGTGTGCATCAGTATTAAACTATGATGCGTACAATATTACTTGCTAAATCATAAAATCCAAATAACGCTATCAAATCTGTGATTAAATTTTTTGTATTTGTCAAAATGTCTAACTATAAAACATTATGTTGGTTTCTCTTCTCTATTTTAAGGTAAAATCAACTCTGCAATAAAAACCTACAGCAATCACATATGTACCTCAATTTAAGGTGTCATAGTTACTGGGTTGATTTCAGCTAACATATATTATATCTTACGATGAAAACTGTACGCCGCCTGATATTTTAGAAGTAGCTGACGCGGCAATTCTTAATTTATTATCGATCAAATCATAGAACAAATATAAAGCCAGATATAGGAAACTCAAGATTTGGTGTGGTACAAAAAATAATATAGGGCCTATTCTGCCAGTATTGCAAACGTATATACATATATATAATAGAACATCCAGCCTTTGGTCGAACTAACCAATGATAAAGGCTATCTTTTTGGTGAAGGAAATTCTTAATATAATTGTTTCCATAAATTACTTGCATCGATCGTTGTTGGTACAAGTAGACAAAGCCGTATTATAAATACATTGAAATATATGAAATGAGCTGTATGTACTACCCAACTTAGGTTTGTACTTGATGTCGCCAAAGTATTTTATAATATCAACTCAAAGCAATGATAATGGCTATAACAAAATATCCACTCTATATTTTATATTTTAATAAAATAATACAATATTTTTATTTGAAATTTCAAAATTTAAATGTAGGTAATTGGTTTGTATAAAAGAGGAATTATTCATAGACGAAAAGAATTAAATATTCGTGCCATTACCTTACAGTTTAGACATCAACAGCAAGGTACACTTGGATGATGACATCTACTCTTGCTTACCTAAAACAAAACAAAAATTATAAGGAAAAATGTCAAAAAACTGTGGAACAAATAGCCATTCGAAAGACAACTGCTTCTAATTCAATTTCATTCAAGTTTTTGCGTTTATGTATGTACCCATAGTATCAACAACAGTTTCCACGTTCAATAGTAATGAAAAGTATCTACTAAACGCTCATCAAGCTTGTTTAATAATACAGTTCGATCTCTTACTGTGGCCACCCAAAGCGAAGTAAATAACTCCATAATAACCGACACAAAGTTAAATTCGTTCGTGGATGTAGCTACTCCATTTACGAAACCTAAAAACCGTATCCAACGTCAGATATCCAGCGCCCTGACAGCCCGCAGAGAACGAAATAGGCATCGGGAGCTCGTGCGTGTCCACATTCCTTTGACGTGAAGATTTGGTGCCTGGAATTTCGCGTGCTCTGGCCCACCGTCAAATCGATGACGGCACAGAGAAAAATACACTCAAGATGGAATACGTTTCTAGCAAATCACAAATAAATCGACTACGAAATTCTCTGTGAAGCATTGTATGAGAAATGGAAATCATTCCGGCTCGGACGAGCTGAATGAACAGAGATCGTGACGCACAATGCAGAAAATGCTTTTGTTAAAAGTTATTGGTGGTAAACGGCTAAAAAATTGAAGAAMTTTACGGTATTCGCTCCGTAATGCGTTCATAATTATTGTTCAAAAGCCGACAGATCCATTCCGAACTTCAGTGTTGCAGGATTTGTGTTAAGGTCAAATTTGCGAAATAAGAACTTTAATGAATAAAACAATACCATTTTGTATCCGAATAATTCCAAACAGAAATAATACACTTCATAAAACCTTCTTTGAGACTTTCGAATTTAAAACACTTCTTAAGGAAAAATGATTGTGTAAGTTTTAAAGTAGTCAAAMTTCAGCATTCAGACCAATTCGATTAGATCATAATTCACCTATAACACATCTGTATAAGTTTTCTTCATAATATAAAGTGCAATTAAATAGAAACTAAATGAAACTAATAGATGCTGTATTAAGAGTATATAGAGTTTAAACTCGATACTAATACTACTATCTCTATAACTAATAATCGTCGGGGATTACAAGCGGTATTAATAAAAATTAGCAATAACTTAAAGCATAGGAGTTCCTGATATAAACAGCTTGTACATTAACAAAACAACTTGCAACCACCTCACTAATGTGAATTTATGTGCCACCCAATATCTCTCATTTACACCATACATACCGTCGATTTTCAACGTCTTCATCGCGAAAAGGTTTCAGCAATGAAGACTTAGGAGTTGTTTCATCTGCTGACCATCTCCATTCTTGGAAGTTCTTTCGTCTTCTATTGAATGTTCTAAGACTTCCTCGAAACGTGGATTTTCGACATCTCCACAGCGAGGCGGTTACGACAATGTAATTCACTTAATGGTTCTTTCGTCTGATGATAAATTTGCCAGAATGTTTTATGAATTTCCTCGTATTCTATTGAATCGTCCAGAATATTCTATGACGTAGTCGAAACGTCAGACATTCACTTCCACCCATCAATGAATTTTCCAGAATGTTCTATAATCTTTTCGAAACGTTGATTTTTTATTTTTCCACAGCGAGACAGTTTCGGCAATGTGCCATACTTGAGGGTTCTCTGGTGCAAGTTCGCATCCCCATAAATGCCCAATGCTCACACCCACCCCAACCAAACTGGTTCAATGGATGACTATATGGATAAACAGAATAATAAGGCTTTGCTTTCATTGTTTTATGTCCTTCTCGAAACGTCGTCCGCACTTGGCATTGGAAACATCATCCAATGAAATAACATTAGCTGAATTTAGATCTCCTCTCGACCTCGATAAAACGTAAAAATCAGTTTTCTAGCTCGATCTCGGTGCGACATTCTCGATCTCGAATTTGGTATGCGCAAATGTTCAAAATAAACGGAATGCGAATCGATTCATTAAAATGTCGGTTGTTATAAATCGATTCTGCTTTGTACATCACACTACAATGATAATCTTTACTGAAACTAATTTATTTGTGGAACACGCAGAAACAAATGAAACAGCTCACCTAAGTAAGGAAAAAATATTTCTGCAATCGACAGTTATACGTATAAGCTTTCCGTTTAAATTACTTATTTTATTGTGTCTGTACTATACCTGCAGTCCACAGTAGTAAATAGAGAGGTATATGCACGATGCCGTGTGGAGCGGGATGATTCCGTAGCCAGTCGCGTTAGAGAGAGATAGAGCATAGTGGGAATCGCTCCGCTTTGTATAGGATTACTTGGGCGGCGCACACTGTGTTAATAATATCAATTTGATTCCCAAAATTACCTAAAAGAATAACGATGATTCATTTATCTTTCAAAAAGTGTGAAAATGATAGATTCTGTTGTTACTTGTGCAACAATTTTAGAACAGATTTGCGTCAGATAGTGAAAAACCGCTGCAAATTGAATCAATACTTCCACATCAAATTGTCAAAAATTTACGCTTTTATTTCTTATATCATATGATCATGATCAATAATGAGGTTTTTAGCATTTTTCTCTCTACACATTTTTTTCTATGTCAAACGGTTCTCGTAATCCATAAATTTGTAAATAAATAATGTTTTTCTAAATAATTCAAAAATATTAACTTAACAAAACAATTGCAAGAGATGTCAAAATTTCGGAAAAATTTTGTAAAACACTTTTTGTGAGAAATTTTGTTTCCTATCTGATGGCATTTTCACTGTTTGAATATAGTAAGTATTTTCGGAGATATTTAGCAAAATTTATAGGGACGAATAATACTCACAATTATACTACTAATCACATACTAAAAGGAAAAAAGTTTGCAAAAAGGGTAGTTACCCCACAATTTTACCCCCTTCCCTATACGCTACTAACCCAATAACAATAGGTCGCTTTGGGTAGTTGAGATTTATATGTATGCCTAATTTCAAGTTCTTTCAAGGTCTTTCGAAAGTTATTGCGTCCACACACAGACAGGCATACAGACAAGAAATTTTTTGCTCAAATTTTGGTTTTGGACATTTTCGAGCATTTTAAAACGATTGAGTAAATAAAAAGAGGTGCTTCTGCTGTCAACGTTTATTAAAAATACACATACAGTGAGATCTAAGAATTAAAGAAAAACTGTAACTTAGATTCCTTTTTCTTTCTTGCACTTGATTTATCAGTACCTCTGTCATTGTGCTTGTAGTACTGTTTAATTCTCACTATAATATAATAATAGTCTAAATAGAATATGTGTTTAAAAACAATTCATCCACTACGTTGTCAAAAATATCAACACTGTGGATATGTTTGATTAAAATATTTACTGTTTAAAAAAAACTGTGAAATGATCAGATTTGGATGATTTAGCCTTTCTCCGGATTTTAATATAGTAAGTGTAGATGAACGGCCAGCTGTATCAGAAACATTTGTTTAATAAAGATGATGCCTACATGTGGAGCATATCGACGATTTAAGATTTTTGGCATATAAAGCTCTTCTATCGGAGGAATTACCGTTACAGTTCGGTACCATACAATACTATCCCATTTTAATTATTTCAAAAAACTTCACACAAACACCACACCGAATGTATGGTTATGCATGCCACTGACTACGAATCTGGGCCGCAGTTGCATACAGTTACCATACGGTCGTGCGTATACCTCTCTATTTACTACCGTGCTACAGTCTTAAGTTGTCTGATTTACAGCAGCAAATTATTATAGTTGACCCATCCGCGATATTTGAGTTTACTGACGGTGCTAGGACGTAAGGTTGTATATATTTTCACGACTGTTTAGTATTTAACTATTAAATAAACTATCTTATAACAAATTCTTATAATGTTGTCACATATGTGGATGATTACCTTACAAATATTATTAAGACTACAACAAATACAAATTCTTAATACCGTAATGTAGAAGTGGGAATTTAACCGTGACTATATCCACAGCTATGAGGTTAACACAAAATATGTCGCAATGTTTATATCTGTTGCATTGCTTGAACGGGAAACGCTATAAATTCCTTTAAATTAATTATTTTGAAATGGAAATATGTACCTCTAAACTTTGCTCTTCTCTATTCACTAATAGATCAACAAAAAAAGGTTTGTGTGCATTTTATCTGCACAATTGTAGAGTGTTATTTAATAGAAACAAAAAGGTCGAACATCCCGTTAAAACGTTACATATTTTTTAAAGAATATCAGTAATTTATATATTTTGTGACTTGTTGAACTAGTTTCGAGATCGAGATTCTTGCTTACATCTCGATCTCGTCTTGATAACTGGAGATGTAAAAATGTCAGTCTCGATTTCTGGTCTCAGCGCGAACACCAATTTTAATTATTGTTTACAATTTTTGTAGTACTCGCAGATCTTTAGGAGTGCCACAGCCTTGCTCACTAATTTATGGTTCTATAAGGATAATTAAAATTAAACATTTGGAAAACAACAACAGGTTCTTTCTATTTCTTATAACTTCTTAATACTTATAATTTTATACACTAACAACTTGTTTAACCCTATAATATGTCCACCAATTCGTTAGCGTCTTATTTGTTCCTTAATCAGGTAACGTAACTTGTTTCTTGGAAGCAAAGATCTTCATCTTTAATGATGTCATAATCAGAACATTAGTAATGCCATCTGTCATTTGTATCCTTAAAGGTGTATCAGAAAAAAAAACACTTACAAATTGTGTGTCTATAATGGTTCCAACCAAAAACGCTATTTGCCAACCATAAATTTCAGTAAAAGGCTGTGAAATATTTCTAGATAAAAGCAAGCTGGTATACAGGCTAGCAGAATTCTCCTTTGGAGAGCTTTCGTCCCTTGCTCTCCAAGTCTATTCAACCATATCAGGTTACTCTACAATGCATACTAAAATCCCATGGTGGCGCCCTTGCCACACAGAAACAATAGCCCCCACATAATTATAATACGTGTTTAGTTTGATACGGCGGGCTATGCGCAGCGCCATGTAGGTGGATAACTGTAAATACGTAACTGCTACCATAATTACCTCATTTCACGCCCAATAACTTCTAAAGGATGAACGGGGCTGAAGTACACTGATCGCCGCCGTAAAACTGTAACGAGCTTTTTAGGTTCGTCTTCAGAGGCGCCCGGGGATATTTGTTGGTTATATTTGCTGACGAGCTTTCAGTTTGAGTTTCGAATATCGCCGCGTTATTTGGATACAGCAGCGCCAACTTAAAATTCAAATCAGCTTTGCGATGCGTTGGACCTAGTGTTCCGCAAGTCGTGGCACCACATGAAAATCGACACATCTGCAACTGGATTACTTAGTTTGGCTAACTCGTTCATGTGAGTTAACCGATTTACACAGTTTACAGTTGGGCTTATAACTTAGTGACCCGCACGGAATCACGGATGGACTAAACTAATCAAAACGTTTAATTACTCAATAGTCTATATGTCAGTTATCATCCAGAAGGATATGTACAGTTAAGAAAAAATGCGTGTCTATGCTCTCTGTACCATAACCAACTATAGACGGATCCGTTTCAGTTTTATTAAAGCTCCCCAGGGCAGCTTAGGTCTAAAGAGCATAGCGCTGATTTTGTCTACATAGTAAAAGCATTGGTGGGCTGTTAGTGAGAATTCAGGTAACCATGCCTTCTATCGGTAAAGCGCTGAAATGATGACAAAGAGAAAAGTAACCTGCAATCTACCAAGCTGGCATGCACCTTCATATTTCAACTTGACAGATGGCGTAGCCGTGTAAATTTTCACAAATAATTTCGTTGTAAAAATTATCACTTCTAAACTAAATAGCTTAAGAAGGGTTAAGTAAGTACTCTATAACAAAATTCTAAATATACTTATCTTCAATAAGTTCAAAATAACTTCGCTTTCGGATTTCATCCCTCAATTTGAGTTTACTTTAAAACCCTCTTATTTTTGTCATTTTACGCTCGCAAGAAGGCACTTTCAAGTGCCATTTTTTAATAAAATAGTTTCCTTTCTTAAAGTGAAATGTAACACTGATATATATGTGTTACAAACCCAGTTTCCAACGCGTGGTTTCGGGTCAACTATCTCGTAAATTTCCACATAAAAAGTCACTTGAAAGACTATCCATCTCGTGAAATAGATATTTCAGTTAATATGGAGCGTAAGCATGAAATGTACAACCTTTGGACAGTTTAATGTCAGTATTATCCTCACAAAAGCATTATCTACTGTAATACCTGAAGTAACGCAATTAGTTCATTACTATTAGAAGTATAAAAGAAAGGCAGCAGGCAATTGGGTATTATCACTTTTTTGAAAATTACGTAAAATGAATCTTGAAGTGCATATATATCTTACGCCATGTTAAAAAAAACAAAAAAAATATTTGTAGGTAGAGAATTTCAGGTCTGAAATTCGAATCTTAGGAGTCACCGCCAAAACGCTTCTATCAAGGTTATTCAACTCGTGACGTCACGTGTCATGTAAACATTACCAAGGAGCGTGCTGTTTAATGGTGTAGTATCATTCTTGTATTGGAAAAGCTTTTATGTGGTGTTTATTGAAAGGACAGTGTAAGAGGTCGCACTAAAATGTGATTTGTGTAGTTTTACAAGCATCTATTATGTATGGAAAACAAAACAAGTGTTGTTTTGTACATGTACTTTAGTCAATACAGCTAACAAAATTTTTGTAGCCGTTCCTCGAGATCATCAACGTATGAAAAAGTTGTTTAAGGCCCCTAGACGTGATATGCCGAAATCGCAAAGTTTGTTTTTCTGTTGTGAAGATCATCTTAATTCTTACTGTATGTTTTATTATTCTTTTTGGGCTTATAAGTGTTTACCATTCAGTTTCCATTTTGTTATAGCTTGAAGAGGATATGAATAATTATATCCGTTTTAGGTTGATAGAAGGAAATGTTATAATAAAGAACGACGTTGTTACCCATATATTCGACTGTTAGCCAGACCGGAAACGAGCCGCAATAAAATAAATGTCAAGTTTAGGGTACATTTTTGATCCTTACATTTTTATGTTTACAAATAGTATGTTTCCAACAACCCACTGTGATCAAATTATAATGTTACGTTAATTTGATAAAAAGTTCACTTATGCTGTTGCTCTACTTGCTTTTACGTTCCTCATCTTCGCCGCGTTGAACCGCTCGTCGCTGTACACAAATTCCATAACAATGAACATGCCTTCAGAAGTCATAACTAATAAGTATTTCACTTTTTCTTGGCGTATTTTAATTCGCTTGTCACAAAATGACGCAAACAACAAACTGATAAATTGACGGGCTGAGGCTGACGCGTGACGCGCTGACCCCAGATGTAAACAAGCGGCCTTTACAAGACACCTGACGTCACGGCCAATATGTTCGCGTTTTGGCGGGACCTTTAAATATTCACATTTTTAATATTAAAAATACACCATACGATCCATTTTTTCGAATTTATAAGCTGTCACAGCTGTTTTGTGGATTAGATGCTACCTATTAATATGCAATTTAATAAAATAGAAATACATGGCAAATACCCAATTGCTGTATGTAGTCACCGATCTCTTCATTAAATCCCGATTTGCACGATGCTCGTATAGCGCATTACTCTTTACTCCTATATCATAGCCTGCAGTATACGTTAGAGCTATGTGGAAGCAAACAAACGGAGTTAAATGGTAAAAGCAATGGAAAAGAGCCATTAAAGAAGTTGAAGAATGATTCAAATTAACAGCACAAGAACTACATATATACAATTTCAAATCGAAATGGATATATTAGGTGCAGTCCAGGCAAAGGTTAAACTTCTTTTTTAAGTACTACTAATTGCACTGAATAAACACAATAAGGACGAGATATAGGACTTCAGAACAATGTCGATGAAAGTTGGGGTGGAGTAGGCAGCGAGAACAGTAACAAAATCACCGTAAGACATAATTAGCTCGTATACATTTAGCTACCAAATAATTATTCTACGCATCGTGTTGTGTCAGCAATCCCCTATCTTTCTATCTTCTAAAAGCAAACACTGAACATGTACTAAACGTTCATTTATATAATACTAAATTTTTTGTCTACTAGTAGTTATGCAGAAGCTGCTCAAAACAAACCATTCAGAAAATAACAAATTAACTAACTAGCCCTAAAATCTTTGTATTCCTGAAGGGTTACAGGTCTCCAAGAAGTTGTCCTTATTTATTTATAATCCATAATAGTACGTATAGTTTTTAGGTATACCTACCAAACCAGGTTTATAAGTAACTCTTAACTAATTCCGCGAACATTTCTCTGCAAACTAAATTCTTATATTTTTGTGTACACAATTTGAGGCAACCTGATCTTACTCTCAGTGGGTGATCAAAATTAAATCCCGAGCTCAAAATAAAGCATACTTAATGTTGCTGTGGTATTCTATAACGCCATTTTCAAGTTTCATTTTCAATTTCAAGGAGTTCCGATCGCTTTACATTATGCGTCGATTTTACATCAATTCAAAATGCGTAAATGAGTAATTTTAAACTTTAACACAAAAGCGTCATGAAATTTCTATCGACAGAAGGCAGTAGCCCAAATAATAGCCATGAGAGAATGGTGGTAGTGTGTGAAGAGAACGGCCTATCGTATTATCAAGTCAAATTTCAATGCAAATGGTTCAAATGGGGCCTAAGCTAAAACGTTCAAAACCTGTAGAAGCACGAACCAGAGAGCAAAATGTAAAAAAACAGATTTGGCGCTTGCATATCGCCGATTAAAGATTCTGATATTATTAGAGAAACAGGAATATCAGAAATGGGTGTTATTAAAGACTTAGAGGAATATTTAGAAATGAGCAAAGTTTAAGATACCCAAGCTGCTCAATCCCAAACAAAACATATATGTAGACGCCAGTTTTTGCGAGAAGAATATGACTGCATGCTTTGCTCCAAGATAAACACTTCCTTTATGGGATTATAACTAGGGATGGAGCCTAAATACACCACTTTGATCCTCCCACGAAACCAAGAGTCCATGGGTAACGAAAAAAAATTGATAGCCCAAGATTTCTGTCTGTCTGTCTATAAAGAAACAACTAAAAGCTAAAAGCGGCTATGAACAAAAATTAAATGCCAAAGAATATTTCTTCGAAGAAGAAAAACGTTCGAGTAGTGTGTTATTGTTAAGTAATAGTTGTAACACTGATCATAAATTTTCTTTGTTCTTTAAGTCGCTAGGTAGATGTCACAAAAAACTCCCCTCTTATTTCAAAAATAWTTCCATAAACGMCACATGCAGATTTTCACTAAATACGTGGCGATGGTTKKAGTAACAATATGTTCAKTTTGTTGGAAAACTAAGTTGTATAACGGGTGTTCATTTAAAAAACGTACTCACAGCACACCGAGAAAGTTGGAAAGTTACTTTCAAAATGGACAGAAAGTAAATGGAATTTTGGAATATTTCATTTCAACCTGCCTAAAGTTTTAAGAAGCTTTCCTGAGGTTGTCATCTATGAACAATTTAATAGCATCATTCATAGAAATGTGAACTTGTTTCGAATAATTTCAGGCTCAAAATAAGTTATTCATAAGATTCATTTAGGAGCCAACACACTGAACTTTCTGGTGGAGCATAACATCAACTTGTTAGAAAATATTTGCACCTTTACACATATGGTGTCCACTTCGTTCAAGAATTTCGACCAGTAGATTACCCTAGAATATTACAGTTTTATCAGTGCTGTGTAAATGACATTCCAAACAAGAATGAAGTTTTTGAAAAAACTTTCCTCACGGACGAAGCTTGGTTTTAACTGTTTGTTTACACAGACTCACCCAATATGAGAATTTGGGCAACAGAGCATCCTCATGCAATTGTGAAAGAACCTCTCTATCCAGAATAAATACGAGTCTAGACAGCTTTCAGCAAAATATGAATTATTGACCCAATTTTATTTCAAGTTAGGGTGTTATTTCATTATTAACATTAAAGCTCAAGTTTTATTTGGTTTTTAAGAACATTAAATGCAGAACATTATCAAAACGTAATCCTTACACTACTCATAGAAAAACTTCGTGAGAATGAATTACAAGAGGGTTACTTTCCACAACACGGTGCAACGTTATGAGATTTATATTTTCTAAGAAACTTTTCCCTTTGGCCACGCATTAAAAATTAATTTTTTGTTAGGCCTGTGCATAATGCAGACGATTTAAGACAACGCATTCAAGAGAAAATTGACAAAATTAGTACAAATCAAATAGTGTTCGATAACGTGATAACCTGATAAATGTAAATAGTGTGCAAAGACGAACCGTTAAATGTAATGAGCAGGCGGGAAGGAATTCCCAACAGTTTTTATAATAAATTATTTTAATATGAGTTTCATTATTATTTATTAGAGTTGTTAGCTTTAAAAATTCCAATAATTTCAGGCAATTTTGGTTAGACTTTAGCGTGGTTTAGTGTCTGTTATGAACACGGTACAGGTCGCAGTTTTTGKTTTCCAGTTTATGMCAATATAAACTAATCAAAGACATGCAAAGCAATTGTTTTAAACTTTCACTCTCTGTAAGAGTATTTTCTAATGAACACCCGTTGGTATTTTAATTCATTTTCTAACAAATTGTCAGTGCCTTGCAATTGAGAAGATTTCCATCATATCTTTAAATACCTGACTGTTTCGCACCTATTTAATTAAACTGTTCTCTGTGTGCCGGCTCCACTTAAACTCTTAAGTGAACGACTCTGTATCAATAAAGAACCCTTCAGTACATCGAAAAAATATCAGAACTCTCTAAGTCCTAAGTATGAATTTATATTCATAGCCTCCCCTACAAACCAAGGACGTAACACAAGAAACTTTTTAATCTCGAAAAGCTAGCTGCCCATTCCCCGATTAAAGCTTCAATTGTGAATATTCCCCGCCAGGCGTACCATAAAAAATCTGGTCCAGAATTAAAATGCCCCCTTGAATAAAATTTGTTCCGCCTCGCACTTGCTTCCCAAACACATTACCCAAATTCACTTTCGTGAGTTATACGTAAGACGTCGGCGGCTTGCTGCGATTCACTTTCTTTCCGTTTCCTTTATGGACAAAAAGACGAGGATGCCCCCATTATCTTGGTCCGAATTAAATTCCCTTTGATTCACGTGCAACGAACGGCGGACATCAGAGAGGGCGGCGGATATTTGCCTGCATCAGATATTTTCAGCAGTTTTCAGACTGCCTCCGAAAGCCCTTATCTGCCTACCCTTTGTGAACGGGGCTAGCACAGATACGGCAAATAGGGGCGGAGCTGTACAGAGTTTATTGGCAATTAATTACGACTTGAAATGTACCCCGTTTTCGTAAGATCACGGAAGGAGATAGCACGAAATGATTTATGATGCGCGTGATTAATAAATAAATTGGATAAAGTTTATTATGATAAATAAGTTAGGTGGGATACCACAATTTGCATCGTTAATCAAAAATTCGATACAGCAATTTGTAGTTATATTATATGGAACAGCTCGCAGAATGTTCGAATAGTTTGAACACGTTTCGTAATAAATCGAGATTAATAAAACCGGTGGCAACTATCCACATAAATAACTATGGAACTCTCTAGTTTTCAAATGTGCACCATTATTGTATACAAACCGAGGGAAGCAATGTAGCTAGTTAAAATTACTCTACATGCACAAGCATTATGTGCACAACTAGTTTTCTGATTTTCTGATCCCTTGCTAGGGTTTTATAAGACTAATAACATAAAACGGAATAATACGCATTGATTGATTGATTAATTGATTGAACCAGAGTAAGGTAGGCAAATATTATAAATATAAACTAAAAACTGCAAAGTCCCTCATCGATTCCTAGAACGTCACCCCAAACATAATTTCAGCAAAATCACCAAACGCTTGAATAAAAAGGGTGACCGCCTCATGTTTTAGGTATATTACACAAATGATTATTTAAACATCTAAAATGAGTAATCCAACGTAAGAAAATTTGGGAGAAAAACTTAGAAACCAACCAACCTACACAATTTTAGGCTTGAAAAAGTGATAATAAATCAGGAAACGTTGCCGGAGGATTACATCGTTTATATTATATATTTGTAAGTCCAACAACACCCTAAAAATAGTGATTCAATTTATTAAAATGATAATTTTCTTAGGATTTAACAAAAACTCATAAAAGTAAATCACTACCGGTACAAATGTGAGAGAAGCAGAATATAACTTTTATACGAAAATATTTTGTTCTGAATTAATAAATAATTTAAATCCCGATTCAGAAGATGACTCAGGTTATTATTTCAGCGAGCAGTAGTAATATACTACACTAATATTTGTTTAATGTGACTATACAATAATTATTATATTGAGGATGAAAAATCAAGTACAACGCTTAATAATAAACCGATGTACTTTTCTAGTAACAAGTAGCTACTGTTAAAAACAAGTGTCAATGCATACTATTGAACAGTAAACATACAAAATAATAGAAAATTAAAAATATCTCCTTTAAAAAGACTTAAAAATGTACTGAAGAGTATATGAGCATAATAGGGTATTCCATTCAAATTAACGAAGTCGACAGCTACTGCCGGTATAACGGAATAATTTTGGGCTTAATGAACCCAACTTGAAACTACAATCTATCTGCAAATTTTCAGAAGATACCCGTTACTTCTAATATTATTCTAATGGAAGCTCATCGTGACACACGTATATACGTCAAACGCATAATGCCTGATGGTGTACCGATAGTTTCAGAGGAATAAGAGCAATTTAAAAAAAATTATTCGTTTTGTGGAAACAAAATAACTACTATACCTGTCTGTCTCTTTAGTTAAATGTACCATATTTTTATAAGCGAATTTATGAAATGTAGATTTTGGTTATTTTGCTACACTGAGAGAAAATATTGTCGTTATAATTAAAAATATAGTAACTGCAGCGGTAATATATGGTTAATATAGGGACAACCATATTTAAAGTTATAGTAACCATATGATTTCAGTTAGAGCTTTTAGACATATCAACAGTACAAGATCGCCATAACTATACCTTTTTTGTTCAGTTTACGGTGAGGTATGGTTTAACAGAGGATACAGCACAGTTACCGCAGCAATGCTATATGTTTGGTTCTACTATATAATAATGGTGGTAGTAATAATAAATAATAGTAATAATAATAATAATAATAATAATAATAATAATAATAATAAATACTTACTCAAACCAAACCATACAATACCACATTTAATCACACAGCCTGCACTAGTGAATTTTTTGCAATTTGTGGTTATTTTTCAGGTAAATATATACACAATATAATGACGAAAACAATTTATTTAATTATTTTTACAGCCATGGTTGTAAAGTAAACCAATTATTCTAATATCATCAAATATGTTGGTTTTAAAAAATACAAATAAACAAAATAACTGCACAGTAAGTTAGCTAAGATAGAAAAATCATTATAAACTTAAACTAAAAAATAAATTCCCGACACTACACAGGATGACTGAACGGTATTTATATAATGTTTTAAGAAAACAGATAAAAAAAGGTAGGTTTAAAGCATAGTTCTATTATTTATTGGGCACCCTGTATGTATAAAAAAAAACTATTTAAACATGTGGATAACTAAGAAAATAATACGTACTTTAAAGTATTTGGCGTCCTGTGGCAGTTTTTATTAGAGTTTCTTTCAAATCCTGTATACATAAATGATAAAATGCTTATTAATTTAAAAATTAAGCTAGAACTCTTACTGTATCATAACTGGGAAGATGTCGTGGAATATCTTCAATACTTTCTACAATAATAGGAAGCTGCCTTTTCTCAGGTACTGGTATCTGATCTAAAAAGGTCGTTTGTATTTTAGACCAGGTTTTGGTGTGCAAAAAATTCTTTTTCCTAGAGGTTCATTGGTCAGAAAATCCGTAAAAGTCACCGTAATAGGAGAACATGGATTAGAAATTGTACTAGATGTGCTCAATCCTGAAACATTCGACGAGCAGCCAGGGGAAGACAGCAGTGTTAAATCTGATAGGTTTTCTTTTCCCAATGAAATACTGTCTTTAAATTCGGTGAATTTTGCAAGAAACTTGGATCTGTCACCTATTTTCGTTATGAGGCAAGCAACCAAATTGTCATTTAAATTGATAAAGGCCTCATCATCAACGTTTTCAGCTGCAAAAAAAACATAAAATGCAGTTCAAAGGAAGGGACTGAATATTTTGATATACTGTCCAGCCAAGAGTATTCAAGGTGTATTATACAGTGCACATCAAAAAGTCATTTGTCAACAACCATAGCTGCATTTAACATTTTACCTGAACTCTGAACCTTCAACATTAATGCTTTCAAAATTTAACGTAGGTAAAGGAGACTTTAGATCCGTACTGTATAATATTACAACAGAAACACGTAGGGAGCCCTTAAACCCCAAATAATTTTCACAGGTGTGATTTAAAAAAATCAGCTATAAATAACCCTCGTCAACTATACACTTTTAACCCATAATAGACAAATTTTATTCTGAAATTACGTGTTTCTCATGTAAATATAGAAATTGATTAAAGCTGAGTTACCTATATGCACAGTTTATATAGCAGAAAGTCTCTAACCTTTAAAATGTTCCAGGAGGTGTGTTAGTCCCCAAGCATTCAGGCACTCACTTACCAAATTATAATTGTTATTCATAATAACTAAAACACCGAAACGAAACAAAAACGAGACACAATGGCACAAACGATTCGCAGTCTGCAGGCTACAGGAATGAACGCGTCTAGTTTCTAGTAGCAAACATCAGCACGCCAACTGAAATTGTTGCGGTAACCATAAGTAAAGTACCCAGAACAATTTAGTATGGTTGATAACTATAGAATAAAGTAAACCACTTATAGCCGGATCAATAGATCGTATTAACGATTAATATAGTTACATTAACTATAATGATATCAACAATAAAAATATAGTTGTCACAGCACAATGGTTTATACTCTTTTAGTTTACACTGCAATTAATATGGTATAACTAACTATATTATACTTAACTGAACAATATAGTATTTAGAACAACGTAAATTTCTTAGAGTGTACTAAGTATAAGAGATTCCATGACTACCATTAGCACAAATTTTACAAATAGAATACTAAAACGAAATGAGTATAAATTTGTCGTAACCAGATATATCGGAAAAATCTTAATACTTAATAAGCTAATAATATACAACCTACGAGAATAGATATGGTAATACTGCACTAAAAACAAGGCATATTAAACGAATGATCAAACTACTAATACAGATAGAACGAACGAGTTTTTATATCAAAATCTCAGGCTTTCACTTCATTTACACTAATTTATATTCTCATGATTTCCATTAAACTATAAAAAAACGACTGAGATGTCTCCTATGGGACAAACTACTTAATTAATTCAAACCGCACTATTCATCAATACCACACTTAAAATAGTATCGCCTCCATAGCTTTATAGTTATTCTCAGAACGCAGATAATATTTTAATGATAGCGTTGAGGTGCTAAAATAGAACAAACGATGTCATTTCAACTGATGTGTGGGACACAAACCTGCTTTCTCCTAATTTACAGTACACAGGAAACTAGGAAAGGTAATTAAGAAAGTAACCAGCTACAACCACAGTCAAAACAAGAAATCTGATTGTCGCCGGACCTATTTTTACCGTTAGCATGAGCGAACTCATGAAGGGGATTAGTCGAGAGCACGAAGGTGAACGTTTTCCCGTTAAATTAAGTGGAAAAAAATCCTGTCAACAATCGATTTGTCAAAACGTCTAAACAAAACGGAAACAACGCACGCTATCATGATTAATAGCGTTCAGGTTGTGGTTTGGTGCGTCGGACACTAAAATTACCGGAGTTCAATTACTGGGCACGTCGAAGAACTTTTTATTTTTAACGCCCGGAGTTGAACGCCTTTTTAGTAAAAAGAAAGTCTGGAACTTTGTAGTATACGGAGTTGTACTTTACGGATAAGAAATGCTCGTCTGTTGCTTGAATATACCGTGCTTTAGGGCAGATGAAGCCTTTTGACATGGACACGTCTAATCTTTCGTTTTAGGTTACATCCGGGAATTCCTCCTTACACTCAATGCTAATGGCAATAGCAATAGGTACTATGTGCAAATCCATTTAGGTGTAGACGTGGAACTCTGTATATATCTATAGAGCCTTAGTAAAAAAACCGCTGCAAATTGAATCAATACTTCCACATCCAATTGTCAAAATGACATTTACGTTTTTATTTCTTATACTATACGAATAGTAATCAGGTTTTGAGCATTTTTTCTCTATACATTTTTCTAAGACAAATAGTCCTCGTAATATTAGCAAAAATATATAAACTTTAAAATCGGTTTTTCCAAATAACTCGAAAATTATTAGCTTAACAAAAAAAATTACAAGAGTGCTTTCTGATCAGAAATTTGTTTTTCTATATAATACCAAAATTTAAAAAAAATCGTACGAGCAGGGTCCAAAATAGGTTTTTTGGAAATATTTCGAAAATGTCAAAATTTTGAATAAATTTTCTAAGACACTTTTGGTGAGAAATTTTATTTCCTATCTGATAGTATTTTCATTTTTTGAATATATTAAATATATTCGGAGATATTTAGGAAAACCCGTTTTCTTTAAGTGACGCTTTTTTGCTAATATCTTCTAAACAGTTTGCTGCACCGAAAATTTATAAGAACTAATAATACTCGCAGTTATACTGCTAATCACATACTAAAACGAAAAAAAATAAAAAAATAAAAATTTGCAAAAATGGTAGTTATCCCTAATTTCGCCCCCTCCCTGATACCCTACTTACCCCACAAACAATAGGTCGCTTTGGGTAGTTGAGATTTATACGTTTACCAAATTTCAAGTTCATATATTAAGTCTTTCGAAAGTTATCGTGTCCACAAACAATACCACAGACAGATACACAGACGAGAAATTTTTTTTTACCATTTTTTGACCATTTTAAAGCGAATGAGCAAATAAAAATTTTTGAAAATTTTTTTCGCGATATAATACTTCCCATCCGTTGGATGTGGAAGTAATACGCAATCCAGTAAGGGAAAAACATGGAATGTACATAAATACGATTCTCATGCACACATGAGTTTACAAGCACATTTTAGAAACACATCGATATCTTTATACAGTTTTCATTTTATTGTAACTTTAAATAAATACTCATGCCAAAGAAGTGCAGAATTCCAGATTGTACTAAGAAAACAATTCAAACCGCTTTCCAAGTACAAAAGATGAAAAAACTAGTGAACAGTGGGTAAAATCTGTTTATAATGCATATTCTAAGCTGGTATTAGGCACTCTTACTATTTGTAAGAAGCATTTCAAAGATATCGTTGCGTTTCATGATATAAATGATGCAAATGGCAAAAATATTCAACGAGTAAGAACAATACATAATTAAAAAAAGCCATAAGTTTTTCTACAAATCGTTAGACATATTCACCTTAAAATTACAGGTGTTTCGAAGATACAGCTCTACCACATTTTGTACCGATATCGTTACTGCTATGACTTTAGCTGACTCTTTACCGATATCATCTAATAATAAGCCTTTCCTATGTGAGGCGTCAATCAACCCCATCGCTCCTTTTAAGAAGCCAAAAGCTACTTAGCTGAGGGCCTTGCTTCCAAAGATTGAGCAACATTTTCATTAAAGACCTGCGCGAAGGTAATTTTAATAGTCTCTTTTTTTCCTTTGTAGGTATCAACTGAGCAGACGATATATACGACATAAAATTGAAAACCAGTGATGATAACATCAATTCATCGATAACAACACATAAACCATATTGTCAAAATACATCTTGTGTGAGGACTGGGTGAGGACTTATGTCCCTGAAGTGCAGATAAGTCAATTCTTTGCCCTTGAATAATCTTATCTGAAACCGAAGACTTTCTTCCCTTCCTGGGACCACTTACTACAAAAAGACAACAACAATTTGATTAGGTATATGCTTCGAAGAGTTAGACAACCGAATTTTAATCGATGGTTGTCAAGCAAAAAATAAACTTCCATTTTTAATATACCTATTCAGCTACGATTAAAGCATATTTGCTATTGATGATGCCAGTGTTGCTAATATGCGACTCATCTTAACACAACTATAGTAGCAAGACTAAGAAAACAAATTCATATTTTATGTAATGTCGCTCGGTTATTTTTAGTGAACATCTTTATGCGAGCAAAAAACACACAGTTCTCTGTTTACGAAGCTGATGTGGAAGTAATTATTTTAAACGCGCTTAAAAAGTAACAAATGAAAATGATATTTATATACCAACTGCGATGACCATGTTGAACGATGAGAATTCAAGAAGCTAACCGCAAGTTTGGTTTGGTACTGGACTGGAGATGACTAGTGTAAGGTGTTTTGATCTGATTTTAATCTCTAATTTTTTTGTTCTTTTATAAAACATAGGTACATTCATTTATATCATTCATTCATTTGGATCAAGGCATGTGTCAATAACAGCTTTGGAACAAAAACGGTCACAATATGTTGTGTCCTATTGCTGTATACGTAAAAGTTTGCTCCACTATTAATTAATACAAGTCCGAGGCCTTATTTCTTCGTAACTTTGACTAAAATGCGCGGTATTGAAATAATCGTGAATCCTTAGTTATGATAATAGTTATTGTGATATAATATGGCACTACGTCATTTTCTTGTTACTTACGATGACTTTCATACTGACTTGGACAACGTAAGAACCGACATATATAAAAATGCATGTCTATGCTATGCTGTGTGCACCGCAATCAACTACAGATAGATCTGCTTCGCTGCCATTACAGTTCATCACTGTAGTTTTGGTCTAATGCAGACAGCAATGCATAGAATTGGTTTTGTTTATATACCAAAAGCTTCATGGACTTCGGTGTTTGAATAATCGTGAACTGAATTATCAGTGTTAGATATCAGTATCAGTGGTTGGTGTGTAAATAAAGTATGATTGGTCCGAAATCTATTATTTTCGTATCTGCACATGTTACAGTAGTTTTTTGTTCGCAGAGAGACAACTACGTCCAGGATGAACTCAGATGTTCACCACAGCAGTGAACGAAATGTCAGCAAGAAAGAAATCGCGTCAACCAAGGCCAACTAACCCGGGAAATCGCTCACCACTATCCGCTATAAGGTCTCCGGTCAGCAATATCATCTAGTTTCTAGTTAAATGAGAATTCGAGCTTATTTAAAGGAAAGAAGTGGGCTTATGGGAGAGAGGTTCACAGTTATATATATAGAACGTCCATGTTTAAGCTATGGTTTACATACAATGTCGCCGTAAACTACAAAAGCATTCCTGAGACATTAACAGCTTCCTGAAAAAGGTTAGAGAATTATTACCGTTTTATTATTGGTCACTGAACACCATCTTTTGTCCGCGCAATACAAACACACAATATTTAAAATACGGCTAGTGTATGTTAAATCTGAAACAATTTCGTCCTAATGTTTGCAGTAGCTCCGGCTCTGCAAATCATTCATTTATAAGAGCCTACATTCTCCTAAAGTACTTGCAAGGAGCCATATTAATTACACGTTGTTTTGAAGCGGTTATGGGCTATTGCCCTAATTTATTTGCTACGATACGGCTGCTTTTGACGTTTCTCCATTAAACGCACAACAAAGTAACGGTTTCGCCATATTCAGCCAGCCAGGTTTAGCAAACTATTTGTGTTGTAATTTTACCGTGGGTTTCAAAGAAGCTGTTACACTTAACAGCTCCAAACACACCCACCTACTAACTTGACATTTAAATTCGCCCGACAGACATTGTTTTCGATATTCCACATACGTGCGTCTTATATGGTGCAGTAATGTCGAAATCGTGACCGTTCACGGCTTTCATAATTCCCGTTGCGGCTGCTATAACTTCCCCGCGAAAAGAACGAGAATAATAAATGATCAGAAGCGCAACTTCCAGCCAACTATTTACACCATCTGCGTTGCAGCACTGCAACGTTAGTTGTTCAAAACAGAGCGCCTTTTAGCAGGCGATGAACGCTTTTGTTGTAAATTATCAAATACCGTAGTAAGTAGTTCCGGGAGTTAAATGAATTTTAAAAGTCTAACTCCGGAGAATTCCCTCCAGACAAATAATACGTCAGCTGGTAAAATATAGCCTCCTTTCTCCCTACTTCATAAAACATTTTAGTCCCTTAGCCAATTCCGAAGTTTGCATTTTATCAGGAAACTTCAGGCAAATAGTTTTCTGCACAGAGGCGTTCAGTGTAATTCGAACAAACGGGCAGGATGTAAGCTGGTAGATTTGTATTTTAGAAAGTCATTGACATAATTATTTTACATAAGATATCCGTTATATTTTTGATATCACAAAAATAACTTAAGCGAAGTAATGCACAAAATGTATTAAATGTTTACTTTTGCTTTTAAAATTAATTTAAAAACTAAATTTAAGAATCGCACGAGCACGCATAATGTTTAAAAAATATATTTTAGTTGCTGCTGAAAGTTCTTTTAAATAAAGAGCTGCCTAATTCCCATGTGCGCTTTATTTTAATCAAGGTTTTAGGTTATTTGATGATTTTGATGTTAGAAGTTAAATGTTACAAAAACAAAACTAGTAAAGAGAGGTGAGAAATTTTATTCAGCCTACTACCGTACTACCTACACTAAAAGGGGGACACTCAGTCATATTTTTAGGAATATAGATGTGAAAAAATGTAACGGTACCAGCGACTTAACTATTATAATACCTAATTAACCATACATTGAAATTAATAATTTTTTGCAAACTTTATAAACAAATAATTTATATGGTGACAGTTACTCGGTATCAGGGGTTACTTTGTAACCAATATACAAATGAAGGTATTAGGCGTTCTATTACGAACAATGACTAAGCAACCCCAGATTGCCGAAAGCAAAATTAGTCCCCGCAAGAAAACAATTATATTTTTGTGATAAAAAACACGTTTTTTTAACTCTGAAATAATTGTTTTATTTTCTATTTGGCTACAGATTATAGAAACTTGGTAACAAAGCATTTTAATTCTTATAACTACTTATAAAAATAACAGTATACACAACAAAAACCATTTGTTCCCAAAAATGTATCACTGTCTCATAATAAAATAACATCATATAAAATCAAAATTTTTTCTTCATAAAAATATGTAAGTCAAACAGGTTTTACAAATTCTGTAAAATAGCACATTAAACACGGCCTATGGGCATCCAAAAGATACTATTCTGAAAAAAATTCGTCGCTTCCACTGGTTTCAAATGGCTATTCGACAGAGTCGTCTTCACATTTAAGACAAATGTAAAAAAAAGATCCTTGCTATGTCGCATATGCATAAAGAACATTTAGTACATTTTGTCCGATCAATATGGCCTATATAGTTTGCCCACTCTGTATGGCAAATTCCACATTTACTTGATTCTTGCCTCCGACTTAAATTCTTTTTTGGAATTTCATTTGGCGCGGGAATCTCTTGATCCCGTTTCCTCAGGATTTGCTCCTGATTTCCCCATGCTGATGGTTTATTAAGGTGTTGGCTAGTTTCACTTGCAGAGGTTAAAGGTTGGTCAGCATCAACAGAGTCTTTTGGAGTCTCTTTGCCTTGGTCACTGGTCGAAACCATCCGCTGACCAGATGTAACTTTTTTCCCTCGTCCTTTTTTCAGTGTAGGGTCCCTAATTTGTCTTTGTTCTTGTAACAGGTGAATAAGACTTGAGTCTAGACGTCTTCCAAAGGCAGTTTCATTAGCGTCAGTATTAGACGTTTTAAGACCTCCTAGGGATTACACGGAAAAAGGCTTGTTGCCCTAAACCCAGAAATCAAATTTTGGCTACCTGTGCCTAAAATTTAATTCCACAGTCTGTAGTAATCTGAGAAAGTGTTCCTTCAGAATTGAACCTGGAGAGTGACTTCAAGAATTGCTCTCCATTCTTTTTTTATAGGTGCAAAGAGTGCCACGTCCAGGGGCTGCATTGAGTGTGTTGCGTTTGTTGATATGGTGTCATGTTCCTCACCAGCTAGGATGACCGAAAGGACGAAATAACTTGCCAGGTTATCTCCAGTAACAATAACTTGATTGTTGGGTTCCCTGGTTTCCAAAATGTATGACACTAATAAACTACCTAGTAAAAACGGTTCCATTTGGCCCTCATTCTGTTCAATTTTGGTATAAATTGTTGGCTTTATATACCACCATTGGAGGCAGCAAATCTCCATTGGCGTTACCGTATACCATAATGCTAGTAGATTTCTTTGAAACATTCTGGACTCCTTCGACGCTTTAATAGTTTCTGGGAACGATGATTTTTTTGAAACCTGGATCGTCGGTCTTGATCAACACTTGCCTTCGACATCTTTTTATTATTGGCTACACGCACTAATAAATTGTTTCATTTGATGCGGGATGCAATCATGTCATCACCAGGAGTGTTGTCACAAAGAATAGAGATCCTGGGTACGCATAACTAATAATTTTCACTTAATTTTAACGGTAACAAAACGTAAGCGCAACATTCGCAACACTCAGAAAACATAACCTCAAAAAAAACGAATTAAATTTTTCTGCTGCCTACTGGATGACAAAATTACCCCTAGGTGACGAAGTATCCCCGTTTTACGTACATAGCTTCATCGCTAAAAACTGGTACACCCGAGTACCCCTCACCCTAATTTAAAGTAAACGTATCCCTTAAAAAGCTTCTGTTACATAAATTACTGAGCTGATAATAACCCCATCATAAAACACTCAAAATTCGAAACTCAACTATGCCACATATAATTTAGTACAAAACTATAACAATATATAAGCTTTTTTAAAGTTTTCTTTATTTAATATCCTCACTAGGGATTCGACCCAAATCGAATATCTGCACACAACATGCGATAAAAGTAGGTAATAATTACAATACACATTCACCTAGCAATTATATAGGAACAAGGAGTGGACCTGACCAAAAATTTAATTCAACATTCGATTATATCAACTTTCTTGCGATTACATAAACATAAAGCAGAGTCAGTAACTGTGTGCAGTCACTGAGAAAACACCATAATAGCTTTCAAGAGGTATTATTAAGGCTTAGAAGATCTAGGACTAAATTAGAATTTGATGATACCTCATGTCAAACGTGTTATTGGAATAATCACATATTAATGTAATAACCGCTTTTCTATCACTATTTTATGTACGAAGATGATATCTCCTGCAACATTAATCAAAACAGTTTAAATGCTATAATTTAGAAGGTCCCTACATTAGTACAGTACTTAAAGATTTATAATTTCTTCAATTACCTACTTTAGCAAATCGTGTGATATGAATAATCAGCTTATAAAAGCTAATTGTGTTTGTTTATTCGTGAATCACGAGTGCGGTAAATTTCTAGATCATCACGGTGATAAAAATAAAACTTTTTAACGAAAATGATCAATATACCCTTATATCTTGAAATATAAAGAACGCAGCATAAGGCAACGCTGGCTCCTTCGATACTAAGATTGGAAACCCCACCCCCCCCCGCCCTTGAAAGTTTGAAAGTTAGCTGCGAAATCAGATCTGGGGATTGAGATCATGGTGGAGCATATCTATCACTTTGCGTATCAGATTTCATGTTCGCGTAAGAGAAAGCCCGGGGGTTTATGACCTTAATTCGTTGTCATTCAATCTTCGAAGCTTACCGAGTTTGATTTTACAGGGCAACTTAACCTCATCAAAATTCGTTCAAGATGAAGATTAATTGGTTTTGAATGAAATACGGATGTCCCCATATTTTCTTTGTGGTCGTTAACGATTGTCATGAACGCGTGACTTATCGAGTAATATTAAGGCCTATGACTGAATATTTTAAATTATCGTTAACGATAGAATTTCTGTTTACGTCTCAGATTAATGAATACACATTACTTTTAAATCATCATGCTGTTCATATTATTATCATTATAAAATCTATACGAAGTAATATTTACAACTTCGCTTAAGTAATATACATTACGGATTTAACTTAAGTTTTACAGCTGAAGATCGATGTTTTAAAATATCGTTATAAGAGATATACCTACGTGGAGATTCATGCAAAAATTAAAGTCCAAGAACAAAATACCTAAATTGCGTAATCTAATAAAGCAGAAGATGGATAAAACGACCAGTGCCTAATAACACAAAACAACGAGTTTAAGGTGCCCCAATAGTGAAAAATAAACCCTCTCAACGAACTACTAAACCGCGGGTTTCGTCCACCACCAATCACGTAGCACGTGTAATTACTTTCCCGCTGATCCCTCTCCATGAAAACTTTATTGCGCAAAACATGTTACAAGCTAATTGCATAACTAGGGGTACCTCCGACGCCGTTGTTAAGGTAATAAGGTTTACGGTCTGGCCATTCCGATTACTACAAAGACCTAAACCCGATACCTAATTCGCAAAGCGTTTGTCTCTGTACGGCATGTCCGTTTAGGTCAGGATTTTATCACTCCATGAAAGTTTTGTTAACAATTACGGTCATGTTCCGCATAAAGATCAATTAGCGGATACCTTTGTCAGAAAAAAATCCAAACTGTAGTTTATTTGGGAAGGAGGAAACATAAAACTCTAAAAAAGCTATACTACAAAATTAATTGTATAAAATGCCTTAAAGTCTGACGCATACTACATTTTCAATGCTCGTTCATCTTGATTTAAAATAAATACTCGAAATTTAAAACTGTGTAATAGATATAATTTGTTTATTAAGTAACGTTTTTTCTTGACGAGGTATGACCCAATTCCTAATCAGTTTGCGACTACACTTCGATAATCATCAGCATTTATCATAATGTGCCGTATGAGAAAGCGTCGCCACATGCTGTATTTACCATTATCATACGCCCAACTAATGTCTAAAGCGTAGGAGTAGATACAATAGAATGGTTAGGAAACGAAACTAGACAAGAACGGCATAGTGTCGTTGACCCTACATTAGCACATAATTATGATCCAATCGGTTGATCTGAGGAAAGAAAACGACTGGCTTCACAAATGGGGAAATATTTAACAAGAAACTGTAAGTTTAGAGTGCAAAAACACCTGAGCAATATGGCTATGTGGTCAAAACAGTCATTCATCTGAAATTTAAATAGTTACTAAAAGACCTAACTATAACAGGAGCATTTCACTTTATTTCTTCCGAATATGAAGTAAGTTTTAATGGAACCGATATACATACAGTACACAGTACTGGAAGCAATTTAATACGATTATAGTACATTCAAAATTAATTATAGATATGCTCTTCTACAAACCACAGCTCCATTTTATATGTTTGAGATTCAGAGCACTGGAATGTGGTTCTAGTATCGAGTTTTCATCCTATGTTTTCAAATCAAAACATTGAAACTTGATGCGATGCTCTTCAATAACTCTGGGTCTATTTTTCATGTCTTCAAAACAAACACGCATTTTAATAACTGACAAGATAACCACTACAGAATATTCCAGTGGCTTAATAAAATAAATTTCTCTTTAAACGTAAAAAATACAGCTCCTTTTGAAACTTTAAATTAGGTATAAAATATGAATTAATATTTATTTTACGTTTAACATAAATTTTGAATGGTGATAAAAGGTACTTCGAAAAACTGTAATGATTTGCTGATTACCATATAAAATTAAGAAATGTATTCTGAACCATCCTACAATGAAAACAAGACATTATTAAAACAAAAGAAAACTCTCACCTCCTAGATCCTAGAGACTAATAATTATAATTAAGCATAACTTCTATAAACATTCGGTATGCATCGGATCTGCAGCTGTTGTTGGTAAGAAAATACAAGGGCCTTAAAATTTGGATACAGCTCAAAGTTCTATGTTTAATTACATAATTCTTCATTTTAATCAGTGTAATAGGTAATATGTAACCAACATTAAAACAAAGAAAAAAACGTAGAATTCATATTAATTACGTAATCTAAGTTTCTCGGTTTGCAATGAAACTATTGAACATTAGATTTCCAAAAACTAAAGTTTACATCAATAACGGCTACATTCCAACAACGAAATTAATACCTTCATAATGCCATACACACGTTAATACGTTTAGAATGAAACGGATCGCCATAACTTGAACACATTTTCTTGATATTAACCGAACAAAGTACATTTTGCCAGCTCATCCACAAGGAAGCAAAAACGTGCTGTGAAATTCAAACTATTTAATATACTAATGAATCACATCATATATTTTACACTTTGTTTAAGTAGTAAGTAGTGCATTAATTTCGTAAAGCACTGTATATTGAAAGCTAAAGAATAATAAAGTATTGCATCATCTGGTTGAGACTAAACGGGGACTGTGTGCTCAGTGCATATAGAAAACTTGATTCTATAMTATGATTATTTATTMACTTACAGGACATTCCTAAAAGCTGGGTACACTCTTTTATTACACGTGGTTCAGTAATGCACTGCTAAAGAAATATTTAACTAAAATCCAACCATAATTTCTGGATAAAATAAGGAAGAGGCATACACGAATATGTCTCGACCCTACGGGATACACACAATTGAAAAACATTTCTCTAGTCGCTTCAAATTTCCCTGATGGGTCCGAGTTATTGAGATTTTCCAAAAACCTGTATTTCCCTTTTTTCTACCAACTTTCCCAACATTTTGACGTTATCTGCTACAGTTTTCATTATGATATCGGACACCTCTTCAGCTGAATAGCAGAGGGCAAGCGAACCGGACTTGACTGATACGAAGTCAATAGCCGCGGAAGTCCTGCAAAAAACAGAAACCCAGCAGGCCACCGGCCGCAAGTTGAGATTTATGACGCCAATTCACCAGAACGAAACAAATAAAAGTCGCCCAAGGGGGTGGCACTTGCTGCCCTACCCTAAACTATCAAATCGGGCGACGGGGCAATACGATAAAAGGCCAACAAAACCAAAAACACGCTCTGAATATTTATACGTCGAACCGGGCTATTTGCATGATATACGAGGGAGAATATGCCGATGGATGGGGTATTTAAAGGGATGGCGAAAGCTATGAAACGAAATGTCATTTATTTGTAATCGCGCATGATAACCGATGTAACGCGACAATTTTTTGGTAATGGTTTGGCAAATGACGGATAGTGAAAAGAATACAAACAGATACAGACCTTTTTATGTGTGGCTAGTGGTCAGTAGCTTGGGGCGCACCGAATTTGCATGCAAAATAAAAGGAACATTCGCCCCGTTTAACCCTATGGAATATCGAATAAACCTGTTTAGCCCTGCATGGGGGATTGAATGTAATAACTTGAAGTGGAGCTTACAAAAGTCGAGTGTATTTTAAAACGTAACCTCCGTAACGCTTTGAAATGAAGGTATAAGCCTATCCTTAAAGCAACAGTTGTTACTATTGAAAACAAGTAGGCAAGTACCTATATTGATAATAATCTCAATATCAACTACCAAAATGGTGTCTTTTGATTTTCTTCTGGTATGAACAGAATATTTAAGGACACAAACTTGCCGAGTGCTCCTTGAAGCTGATGTGTTTAAAAAGACGATTGTGCTCAAATATCACAGGATATTTTTTATTTTACCTGAATTACGACGGCTTTTTTTCAACATCCAATGGGTTATAAAAATAAGACCCATTCATATAAAAAATGTTATATAGAATCACCAAAACAATTGAAGTAACTCTATGCAGTGTCGGATACAAGTATTACTCCCAGTTCTTACTAGGAGAGATGGAAAGATACATACCAGAAGTACCGCAGTATCAAGCAGATCAACTGATGACCACATGTTTACAGTGAGAAGAATTCTAAAGGAGAAATGGAGAAAATGCACTAGAGTACTGGCGATGGCCATAGATCTACAAAAATCTTTTGATACCGTTAACCATGAGGTAGTACCACAAATATTCAGGGACACTACCTAATCTACAGGATAATGAAAGCTTTCCTACACGAAAATACTACTGTGTAGTGGCTCGGACAAACCAGACCAACGAAAAAAAAATCAGAGGCCTAAAACAGAGATGTCCAACATCCCCAGTATAATCACCATCGTACTAGATGAAGCTCTCCAAAAAACCATAATCAACATGGAAAACTTTAACAAGCAGAAGAATGAAATAGTACTACCTATAGTCCTTGCATATGCAGATGACCTGTTAATTAATAATGGCGCAGAAGGAAAATGACTTGACGGAGTTCTTAGAAAATGAAGAATGCACACTCCACAAAAATTGACTGACAATAAACTACACAAAGTGCAACGTCATGATAAGAGATCCTTCCAGCAGAGCAATCCTAGAAACAGGCACAAAGCACACAAAGTAGGGAACCGGACTTTAAAAACAACAAACAAAATGAAATATCTAGGTTCATACATAACCAGTCATCTTAGCCGGAGAGAGACGGTAAGAGAACGCATCAAAACTGCAAATAGCGTAACCAGGGCGATATTATCATTTATAGAGAAACATAAACTACACGGGAAATTGATAAAGATTCTATATACATCAATCATTATGATTGAATCATGACGTTTGGAGTAAAAAATGCCACAACAACAAAGGCGAATAGGAAAAGCTTGAGAAGGGCAGATAAATGTATTATACAACTTCTAGCTAAAGCAATAAATGAAAACGAGAAAAAATCAACAGCAGAACTCCTGGATGGCAGAACGATCATAAAAAGAATAGAGACATACGTAATAAAATACTGGGGACACATCCAAAGAAGAGAGGTAGACCACATATTAAGAAACTAAAAAAAGGTAGACCGTGCTATACATGGAAAACAACTATAGAAATGATAATCCAGAAATCAAGAAAGAATGAAGAACAATGTATAGAAATGGCAAAAAACAAGAAATTGATCAACAAGAATCCCTCAGGTTATAAGACATACCACAAACCAGTGACTCTGAAGTCCGATGAGGTCAACAACACCAAGAAAGCATCCAAAGAACATGAATGTACCATTACAGCCTTCTCACTTCAGTCCTTATATGTCTTTAACATGCCCTAGGCAGTCGAACCACTAGCAATCACCATGCACCCCTCCAACCCAGCGAAACGGCTGGCTCGGCGGTATATCCGGGAGTGGCAGAAATGCTGACCGTACGCTGGTTCAATCAATCAATCAATCAATCGGAATCACCAAAACAATTGAAGCATTTGTCATATTGCGATACAGGCTTTTAGATACCCTCTTCAAGGAACTGTGCCGCTAAATTACTCAAGCACAGTTTGTACAAATCGAAAATCACAATTTTCCAATAGCATTAGCTAAGCTAAAAATGGTGAATTATAAATGTTTATAGATAAAGCTAAGCACCTGAACAACTCATTCTCATTAGATTTGTGAACTTTTGTGGACGTTATATATTCTTTTGTCGAGGTGTGATCCAAATAAGCGTCATTTGAGGGAAATTGTCCTTTTTGCCTTCAATAAAAAAATGCGGTTGAAGTGAGTCAAATGGTTGTCGAACCCTGTGGTGAGGTTGCTATTAATGAAAAAAACGTGTCACGAATGCTTTCAATGTTACAAAATGAATGCTTTTGACCTGGTAGACAAGATGGGTCCTGGACCGGTTAAAAAGTTTGAAGGCGCAACATTGGAGGCATTACTGGACGAAGATGCTTGTGAAACACAATAATAACCAGCAGATTTATTGGATGTTGCTCAACGAGTCGTCTAAAATCATATGAAATCTTGAACTGATACAAAAGCAAGAAAATTGGGTGCCATACGAGTTGGAGCCAAGAAACGTCGAACAACGTTTATCACATGCCAACAGCTGCTCCAACAGCAAAAGAAGGGTTTTTGTATCGCATTATCACTGGCAATGAGAAGTGGATCCATTACGACAAGCCGGCCGTTCATCAAGATCGACGGTCAAGCCAAACATCAATGGCTCGAAAATCATGCTGTGTGGAACCAGCTCGGCGTGGTATATCATTATGAGTTGCTACAACCCAACCGAATGAAACAACAAC
Source organism: Rhyzopertha dominica (assembly GCA_025024175.1). Taxonomy (NCBI): domain Eukaryota; kingdom Metazoa; phylum Arthropoda; class Insecta; order Coleoptera; family Bostrichidae; genus Rhyzopertha; species Rhyzopertha dominica. Next base: position 33,143,673 of record QCXZ01000001.1, on the reverse strand, counting down.
AAGAAGCTTGCTACCAAACAGAACCAATGCGTGTAAAGCGAATACTTAAGGAAAAACGACCAGAATATGATCAGAGCAAAGTGATTTTGGTGAACAATACCGTTCGACTACATGCTGCTTAGATTGTGAAACCCTACCTAGAACTACTAAAACCTGAACCGTCGTATTCTCCAGACGTCGCTCCTTGAGACACTACCACCTATTCCGATCGACGACACATATCCTGGCTGAGCACCACTTCCATTCGTGCCTAAGAAACCAAAAATTGGGTCGATTCGAAACCTACTAAAAGACGAGAAAAATGGGAAGTTTTGGCTAGCGTTGGACAATATTTTGAGAATAATTATGTAACCGTTATGTAACAAAAACCTGTGATTTTCCATTTGTACAATAGGTATGAGTTTGCACGTTCCATAGCAGGACAGGTGTGATTATCTTCTAAATAAGGCATGCAGGTAAAGCGCTTGATAAAGCGTGTCCGAGATATTACTAAACTACAAAATCCATGAGTAATAACAGCGACAATAACGCGACCTATAAAACACAGTTAAGGTCGACGATTCTAAATATAGTTATTTACGCAGATGGCGTCAACATGGAAGACGTAAACCGTGCTTATATCGCAAGCTGATGGACTAGATCTTCGTTTCCACTCAAGATCAAATGAAATTGGCTAAAATCGATTCTGCCCTACGTCTTGGTGCTGTAATTCAGATTCTGAAATATGCACAGCAAACATTCACATGTAAATATGTCGTTCGGCCTTGACAGTTCAGTTGCCATAATCAGCGACGACTGCCTAAAATGGAGCGGAACAATTAATCATTCATTGATCATAAAATTATAGTTAACAAGGTGAAACACTTCTCATTGACGCTTAAAGATCAAATCTGCTTCCACAATATATTATTTAAATTTTTGTATTATTCGAACGCAAAAAATACAGTAACTCCTATATACTAAGAAAACCCCATTCTCCTTACTAAACCGTTTTCAACTGACAACACAAACTTATTTATTTGCAAAACAGATGTATAACATGCAAGTATATCTATTTCACTACTGAGTGGAGGGTATGAATGAATAAGAAAGTCGTAGAATCTTGTTGTAGAGAATGCTGTATGGTATTAACCACATGTTTGCATCCTTTTAATTATACGTCTTCACTTGCAACATGCAATCTAGCATGACAACGATTGGACTACTTATGCATTTACTGAATAGACTGATGTATAGGTGCAATTCTGATTGTCAGTTAATTTTTAAGAAAAACTCCCAATCTGATGCTTAGATTTATCGTCAAAGCCATATGGCTAAAATCTGATTTTTTTGGTTGGAACATTAGCGGCACAATTTGAACAGCACCTGCTACACAAATTGCTTTCACCTCAGCCTTCCATCACAGTTACTACAAACTTCTGTGTTTTGCTTGTGAGTTAATGGTGTTTATGTTTTACGCTAAGGTCTGAAGTAAATTTAACTATTGGTATTATCTACAGTTTCCTAATCTGTACTTATTTAATAAACACTTAAGCTTACATCATACCAGTGAGTTACCTAATATAATGAAGTAATATATAAACGATTCCATTTTCAAATTCCTTTAACTTGCTTGCATTCTATGCCCGCGTTGGAGAAAGATAGACGTTCAGGACACATTTAATTTAACAAAAAACTTTAAGCTTGCGAGAATTACAGTGTGGATGACACCATCCCATCTAGTGGCAATACGGCATCATCCACTCCTCTCTGTGGAGAACTAATCTATGCCGTGTTTTCTGCGTTGGGACTATAGCTGTGCTGAGGAGGCTTTATAAGCCGAAACAGCTGTCCACGGATTGTTTTGACGCKGGCAACATGGCATAGACTTTATTTTGTTATTAAGAAACTTTAAGTTTTATTTAATGTGTTCTTAAAACTGCTTATGGGTTTAGCTCGTTTCTTTAACGCGCTTTAGAGTTTATTACAATTATATCGGTATTACATTTAACAATGATCGCTAGTACCTTGTTAAAGGATTCTAAAGGCATTCATAAGGAAACTATGTCAATGTTGAGGCTTAAATGTTAAACTTTACCCTTTTGCTTTGTTAAATTTGAATCCATGTCACGCTGTTGACATTGTAACCTTTCAGATTAATAATTAATTGTGGCATTTCTGTGTTTAGTATTGTGCCCGGTATTTAGCAAGCTTCAGTTATGAAAACGATAGTTTAAATTTTGTTCAATGTACGAATATTTTTTCTCCTGTGTTGGACGAATACCTCACCTATACAAAATTGGTAAATTTTTTTGTCTAAGTCGTATATGGCTGGGTAGTTAACCAAAATTATTCTCAGTACTTGGTAATCATAGGCAGATGAAGAAAAACACAGTTTCTTCAACTTTAAATATTGACTTGTTACTAGGTAGTACAGAATACAACCTAAGAATTCTTTTAGTAAAGTTGTTTTAACGTTTCAACACCGTTACAACGATTCTTGACATTATTCAATTTTGTATTTTAATAAATTTGGTGTAAAGTAATTGTTTTATATTTAAATTAAATCTTCTTGTTTGCAATAGTAAGCAGTGCTAAAAAGCGAATGCTATACGGTCCAGTTTTTATTTGTTTTTGCACAAGAAAGGACATGATATAGTTACATTACATTACTAAACATTAAGTAAAAGCATATAATGCCTAAGCTTGGGTGTAAGCTATAAGCACTTTAAAAATTACCTAGGTAACTCAAGGGCTAGGACGATAGGGAGAATGAGAAATAACAGGAAGGCGCAGAAATTTAACCAAATATCTATTTTATATTAACCCCATTAAAAGGCTGGAGCTACATACATAGATTGGCGTGATTCTGAAATTTTATATTTAAAAATTTTGTTCCGGTGAATTTAAAGCAAGACCACGGGGCAAGGAATAATTTTTCATCGGATTATCTTCCTATACACGTGATTTATGGTACGCAGCAGGTTTGTTTCATCTACCCCCTTTGTACTGTAGCGGGCCGGCCACAAATTTGCGACTGAATAATTAATCAGGCTATTTGATGGCACTGTTTACGTGAAGCCGAAAACGCTAGGGGCTGAGCAAGATCATGCTGTCTCGTTGCGAACTGCTGAATCGGGGACTTAACGTTCCTCGAAATTCATCATAATAAAATGAAATTGCTTAGTAAGATTCTGGCTAGATCGTGTGATGGGTCATAGAACGCTGGAGAGGTTGAAGGTCGCATAAGGATACCAGATATTCAGAAGTTTGTAACTTCATGGAACGTTAACCTCCGTGTTGTGTCATATTTTTATTCTGGCGAACACCTTTGCATAAATTATGTAGTTGGTTTGAAACAGTATTAAGAGGATTGCTCATCCATAACAACTATCAGCAAAGAGGGGCGTTGCTTAAGTGTCCACACTTGGGACAGGCGATGTACCGTTTCACGAAAAGTTGTACACGTTAAACATAGACGAAAATGTATCCAAAAAAAAATGTAATAAATGAGATATATAGCCATGTTCATATGGAATGGAATAAATTCAATAATAAATAAGTGGAGCCGTGTTCGAAACAATGTTCGAATACGTCGACTGGTATTTTTGGTTGCGCACTTTTATTTCAACAAAAATTGTTATACAAGGTGTATCATGTAACCATGGCCAATACCAACTTTCTTTAAATGCAACACCCTGTATATTATTCAATTCTGGGATTCTTCAGAAAATTCTAGACACATTTCATGTACAATGTCCTATACCTAGCTTCGACTGTTTCGGACATATTAAGTGTTTTCAGAAATAAAAAAAAAACATTAAAAAAATTAAATTATTTGATTAAACAAGTTCGCTACAACAKACTCAAKAACTAATWACCAATACTGTTTAGTTTTAATAATGTAAAGAAAATTAATGTCAATGTAGGAGATGTTCAAAATGCTCGCCGCGAACGTCTTGGCAACATCCTAATCTTAAATAAAAATTTCTTCTAACGTTGCTCAACATCTCAGGCGTGACCGATCTAATCGCATGCGTTATTCGACTTTTTAAGTCAGGTAAGTCGAGAGGTTTATTTTTTATACAATATTTTTGATATAACCTCATACGAATAAGTCTAATGACGTCGGATCAATGTATCGTGCTGGGCATTCAATCGATCCTCGCCACCCTATCCACCGTTCTATTGTACAAGAGGATGAACCGAGTATTAAAAAAAGAACCTTCTATCCTACGTTAGGATGAAAACATCACACTAGCAGAGACATCCAATCTATTTGGAATTTCAAAAACAACCATGTGGCGATTAGTGAAATTTGGACCGTCACAAAGAAAAACTCGGTTGGTTAATGGAGCCTTAAACAAATTGCCCAAAATTCAAGAAGATCGAAAGCAAAGAGCTACGTATGAATTTTATGGCAAAAAAAATGTGCCTGCAGTTAGCTTGTACAGAGATATAAATGAGAAGAACATTGTGTCGTGCTGTGAAAAAACTTTGGTAAAATATTTAAAACAATATTCGTTTCGCGTTCCATTGTATGAATAAAATAAACTATTTAATGGAGAGGGACGTGGTGACAAGGTGGCGACAACGTTATCTACAAGAAATCAAACAATATCGAGAAGAAAATAGACAAATATTGTATTTAGACGAGATTTGGTTTGATACGCATGAAACAGTCCAAAAGGGATGGAGTGACGGTTCTAGGAAATGTGCTTTAAATATTCCACCTTCTAAAAGTAAAAGAATTTTAATTTTTCATGCCGGGAGTGATTCTATCACAGTCATCTTCCATTAGTTGGTATCATTTTACAGGGAAGCATTTTATTTTCTTTTAATGTTGGAATAATCGAATAATGTCGACTAGAATTATGTTGGTTTTCCTAAACTCTCATAATACCTGTTTTTTTGTATCATTACTTATTGTATCGGCAGCGGCTTTTTTATCTTTCTTACATCTTCAAGCTCGAGAAACTGCTTTTCTATTTTACTAATTGTCTCTTGGGATATAGAAGGCAAATTTTTCATGAAATAAGCGAGCAACTTTCATTTGGGCCCGTGTATTATCTCCATAACCAATCATCTGTATAATTATTATTTTGCGCATTTCTATTAAATGAACAATATTTGTGTAATAGGTTGAAGCACTTTTTTTAACGATGCCCTACAGTTTTGTATTAAACTATAATATTAGAATTATTTCTTTTCAAAAATGCAAAAAAAAATCAAGATTCCAGGAAGTATCCAACACACGTTTCACAAGTACAAGTTCCTGGTTCGAGTGGGAGTGGATTGCCATAAATGCGTACCTAACCGGCTTCGTTACAGTCAAACTTCATAACACATGCAATTCGCTATGCAAACCACAACAACTCATTGTTATGGGTACGGGCGTGGCACTAATTTAACAAAACTTGTTCCTCTATTTGCCATGACAACGGTCGCACGTATATTTTTACACAGGCGTATTGTTAATCTTCCGGTCGTTAGCGTCGAACTGCTTTGTTTTTCCCTTATTTTTCTCTTAAACTAGCACATGGTGGATTCTCTCGCCCACTAGCCTATCACCGAAAGGATGCCTGCACAGGAAATTAGATACTGTTTTTATTAAGTCCCTTGAATGATTTGTTGAAAGCCCGGATGGCAACTCGGGATTTTATTGGATGCAATTCCCGCCGTCACATGCTGCCGCGAAAACACAATGTTTAATAAAGTGGATACTTTTTGACTCCAATATCGACGATGGGTGCGAATACAGCTTCTGCAGCGTCAGGCCGTATGAGGGTAGAAATAGCCGCTGCCCAAGATAAAACACAGGAAAAGGTCGCCTTAGACATAACGGGAAAGCGAAACCTGATAGAATGGAGAAAGTTTGTCTGCAACAAAAAAAACAAGATACCTAGCTTACGATTTGCCAACACACATTGTTTCTTGTTGTGTAGCAGCCCCTAAAAGACAGGCTTGAGGGTGACGCTAAACAGAATTTTGGATTGAGTTTTAGATGGCAACACAATTCGAACACATCGTCGGAACATTAATCAAAAATTATATCCCAGCATGTTCAAGAAAAGGAATCCAATCTTGAGAAATTAAATAAATTTTGTGATAATTATTAGAATTATCTAAACCATGGGGTACAGTACTGCTAAACGTGTCGAAATGACACACAATGTACATATACCGGAAATCTTGTTTTGTGAAACAATGTTCAACATGGCGAGTTTACTTTTTTTAAGGCAATATGCACAATTATCGATATTGGAAAGATACTAATCTGGACTATTTCGAAAAGAACACGTGCAGGACCCTTGGGTTAAATATTTCGGCTGGTATTTTGGGAGATACCATCATAAAAAAATGGATCACTATTAATTGATGTTAGTGGAAAAGTATATAACAATGCCAATTATCAGCAATAGCATAACAACAAAGCCACCTACCTGTCTTATTGGGAACTACTTCCTGAAGGAATAGTGGGCAATATACAGTAATGTGGGATGATATTATACAACACTTGATGACAACTTCCAGTTAAGCGTTGGCTAGATTATAATTACCAACCGCAGGAGAGGTCCTCTTGAATGACAGCCAAACTCTCAGGTCCCTATACCAATCTTAAAAAAACCTATACGTTATAAATCCTCTAACAACGCTTTATAATTTACAATGACATTATTATGCCCCGGTATAATAATAATTGATTGCATTATTATTATGTGCCGACAAAATAATAATTCATAAATTTTTATTTTGCTTCAGCGCAATAGAAAATCAGATTAAAATTTATGTAACGGCATAATAATAAATGCATTTGTAACAGCAAAGTTAAAAAAAATATTTGTGTTACCTTTTCATTACTTTTCTGTTATAGCAAAAAATTTCATTGAATTGTTATTATACTGTAGCACAATAGAAATATTAGCTAGTGAGCTTTTAATATAAATTAATTACTATTTTGTCATGACATAATAATAATACTGTTAGATATTATTTTGCCGAGATCACAATTGTAAAATTATACTCAGGTATAACTTTTATTATTAGCATTATTATTACATTTGAATGAAATCTTAACCAGTATTTTTCGATGCGGACAGAAAGAAAATTATTTATTATTATGCTGGTGCATAATAAAAATTCATTAAATTTATGCCTACGCATAATAACTATGATCCATTTTTGCCATTCTCTCCTATGTATTTAGAATTTATTTTATGTCATGACATAATTTTAAATGATTGTTTTTACGTCGCCAGATAATAATAATGTTAACACAGAAATTTCTTTTTGCATTTTAAACCATTGTTTTCATTATGATATGTAAATTTTTTAACATTCAAAACGGCGTGCCATAAATGTTCGTGGACCATTCCAAGCCTTTTTTGTATGTGTGGGGCTACCCTTATAGTAAAAGTATATAAAGCAAAAGCCGTCATGTGTTCAAACGTCAGTTTCTTATCAGTGAAGTGCAGTGAGAAACAACCTCAGACTGCTACCATACGTAGCTTGCTCCCCAGTTTCAAAAATTAGTACATATATACCCCGGATAACAAAATGAAAAATGTTGTTTATAAATAAACAAAATTACCTATACGTATTATAAGCTTATCCTTTTATTCCAACTGCCACACAATCTGATATCAACCTCAGCTAGTAGTTAATAAAATAACAGATACATATAATAGAGAGTTTTGAGAATGTGCACTAAGAAATGGAAACAGACACCATCACTATTTAGAGGAGAACGATAAAGAGTCAATATGATATTTCATTACGTTTCAACTTACTAGCCATATGCGAGAATAAAATTGTGGGCGACACTGTGCCAAATATTGACAATTAACAGTGTCACCCACCCGTCTCTGTTGGGAACCTGTACTCTGAACGGTAGTCCACCTTGTTGTGGATGTCTAAAAATCTAGAGATCGCAATGACGCGCGACGGTGTCTATAGAGAGAACAAATCTCACCATGATAGCAATAATCTACGGGCAACTATTTAGGCTTGTAAATCATCTTCAGCACAGCTATAGTCCCAATGCAAACAACATGGTACACACAATGGCATGGACTTATTTTGCGATTATTGGCCATAGTTGCGTATTTTTTATTAGTTTTCTAAAAATGTAAAAATGGGGAGGTTGTTTTGCAAAAATATAAAGTTGGGGTTGCTGGAGCATAAGAGGTGAGTTAAGTAGTTTCCGAAAGTACGAGTTCAAATTCCCCCCCCCCACTCCCCGACCTTATGAAAACAGTTTTAAAATATATTATATAGCGTAGACCGTTTTTAAATTACTAACCTGTTAAAAAATGAAGACTTTCGTCTCAGATTATTTCAGGCTTTGTAAAGTAAATGTAAAAGAACAGTGTAAGAAATGCTGAGGCATTAGATATGTAACAGATTGCAAGCTACGTCAAAAATGTGAAAATAAATTTTCAATAGGTGAATATACGCCCTCAGTTCAAACAGAAATTATAAAAGCTGTTTCAGTTTTAAGACCGTTTTACGGCTTTTTTACAAGATATCCATCTCCAAGGTTATAAAGTTGCATTCGAAAACATTCGCGTTAAGTCTCCCAAATGGGTTTTCTAAATTTAAGCCTGGAATCAGCGGTGCCTACACACACGCATTTCCACCGCGTTTAGATTATGGATGCCGTTTTACTTTCCGCTGGCCGTAACTAACGTGACCCATTAGGTCAAACATTAGCGGTCCGGTAGCTAGCTGAAAGCGAACGTTAAATATAAACCATGCGGATACCGCAGAGATACGATGAACCCTTTCAGCGGTTTCAGATTCAACTTGAACGCTAATGCGTTTTGCAGAGCTGAAGCGTAAATTATGCCAGTGATATAGGCAGGAGTGCTGTTAAAAGATGACATCAAACGGTCAATTTAACACTTCACTGGTATAGTATATTTATCTTAATTTGCCCGTAAGCATCAGTGAAAAAGTAAACCCAATTAATAATAGTAATATATTTGCTCAAATTACATATGATTATGTTTAAGCAAGTCAGATATAAATGTATCGCTGTGGTGTGGTGTTAATTTTTTCTTTATTGTACTTTTATATGAGGAGAAAGGCAGACTCCTTATACCAACATCTACCTTTTTATTGAAAAGTGCTGCATAGTAATTCAGTGCGTTGCGACTCATATTAGTTCTGCAATAAGGCAAAACCAGTTGATCTCTATCCCTCGTTTCGCAATTGTGAATTCTTATGAACGATTAAACCAACGTCATTGCGCTTGATCCGGAATAGGGCACCTATAAATGTATAGGGACGGCAGTGTTAAAATCTGAAATTCTCAAAATATTTCCTTTACATCCTCACGATCCTCTCCTCTCTTTGCAAGATTGTGTATTTGGTGTTGTCAGGTCAGCTTTGTGTTGATATTAACTCCAAGAAATTCTACATATTGTGTCGTTGCTGATATTTTTTAATATAAAAATATGATTACGAGTCTTATTTGGATTGAGGCTTAAACGGTTTTCGACGAACCATTCACTAGCCTCCCCCTACTAGCATTGTCAGTGTTATAGCCTCGTCTAAAACCAAACTGACAATTTCCAAATAAATAATGCCTCTCGGCAAATGCTCTAATTTGTTTTTCTAACAGTTATTCAATAATTTTACTGAAAACCGGGACCAATTAAATGCGTCGATAATTTGATACCTCATTTTTTCACCTGTGTTGTGGACATGAATAACATTTGACATCTTGAGTATATGGCGAAAATACTATTGGTCAATATATGTGTGTATTAATTTGTTAAAGGTAAAATAATGGGATTTTTTATACATTTAACTATGGAAACAGAGATTCGGAAAATATCCTGGCTCTTAGGGTTCTTCATTTTATCGATTGCATCTCTAAGATCATTAAGACTGACGTTTTTAAATTGAAAAAGAGAGGGTGGTACTATTTTTATTGTCTTTTTTAATTAAACTTGGCAAAGCTTTGATGTTAGATAGAATATTGTCAATACTGTCCATATTTAAAGTGTTGGGTTCAATATTTGGCGTGCCATTTAGTGACGTTCTTTATTTTTCATTATATGCCAGTTTGCCTAGGCGACGTTATTACTTTTTTTAATGTAAGAATTTACCGCGTTCCTTTTAGCTTTGTCAATCTCATTCCTGTATTGCCGTCTTAACTTTAAGTAGTGCGCTTTGTTGGAGTCCGTTGGATAGAATTTTGAGTATTAATAATAAAAAATTTAATTAACACATACTTTTTATTTTAGGTAGGAACCAATTTAAAACTTGGCTGCCGAAGTTGTTACATTTAATTACATATAAATTACTTCAAAAGGAACGAAAGGCGTCTATAAAATCCTTTAAATGTTATCAGTTTCATGTCATCTAATACCATTTAGCTACCGTTTAGGTAAAGTAAAAAGCATTATACAATCCCAACCGACAATATTCGTTTGTATCCTACATCAGCAGATAGGTACCTGCTCTTATGACATCAAGGGACATAAAACGTTGTTTTCAGCCCATAAGTATTCTCCCGTAGTCTGAAATAACTTTTCCCTTCGATAAAAAACTTTTTATAGCATTTTCATTTCCTATGTGCTGCAGAAACTTACAATGCACTTTACGCCAAGTTTTCACTTTCAGCGGATGTAAGTAAATTTATAGATCGTGTCAAGAACTTTGAAAAGAAAGCACACACACTATTATAACAAACTTTTTTATATTTGCGTCCCAGCAGACAACTGCAGGTAACCTGAAAGGGCAATAAATATAAATACGAAGCTATCACCTTCATATCGTACTACATAAACGTATATATTGTATCTTGTAAGACATTATACTGTACGAAGTATGGAAGTACGATATACTCGTACAGGCATGACAACATAGGCCAGCTCACATAACCGTAACAGTCCTTTTTGTTTGTAAACTGCATCAACATTTTCCACTTTACGGTGTGGTAACGGTAATGTTCATGCCATAATTACATAAAGTGCCAGTAGAAGTTATGAGGTTGGTAACCTGTAAAAGCATGAGAGCACCTAATGCAAAATATGATTCCATTATTCGATCTAAGTTTGTAGGATATGGTCACTGCATGGCAAACTTTTAAATATTCAAGAGTCGTGAAGCAACAAAACACATAGGTAATGTATATGTAAGCGATAAAAGGATATACGAACAGGTAATACATGTAATATTTTATAATTATGATGTTTCTGAAATGATGCCAGATAAATAGATACCGGGCGTTTGGGAAATCTTCATACCTATTACATTTCATATTTCAATTTATCACCTTCGAAATCCAGTTGTATTCACTTAACATAGATTTTTAATGAAAACGAGAGATATATTCCTATAATAATAAAAATTTCGCAAATAAATGTTTTTACGGTGAATTTTGTACTCAAAGACTACAACTATCTTCTATGTCGAGACTATTATTTATTAAATATGTACAAAACAAGTTTTTAAAACATTTACAGATATATTACAAAGCCGCTACGAGTATTGATACCGACATTACTATCACATTTATTTTAATAGAAATAAACTTTCTGAATGAAGTACCTTTACTAAAATAATATTTGATATTGCACTGAAAAATTGAAGGATGTAGTACTTTTGATAACTGATGACACCTTCGAAACTAAAAAAATATTCAACGGTTTGCTTCATACATTTTTGTAGAGGGATAAAAATGCTATTATTTTCACATGCTGCAATAACATTCACTAGTATTTGAATACAAAGGAACTTATATTATGAGGCGGTCAAATGCAGAATTTAATTTCTTTTGCAGTTGTTTGGCATTTAAAGTTGTTTTCTATTAAAAACTGTCTTATTGCATTTTACACTGTCTCAACTAAATTCAATTCAAAATAGTCATTATTCTAATCAACGCATCCGAATTAAGTACACTTTGAAGGTATCTCTCAGGATTTCAGATTTTCCAAAGTTACTCCACTGATTAATTAATCAGAAAATTATCATTCAATAATGGGGCGGAGCACCGTTATGATGGATTCACATAACTCGGAAAATTACTGAGGTAATTGTGCAAAAATAAATAGTCTAAATTTTCCTGGAAAAGTTATTTGTGACCATTTAGATAACCATCAAAAAAGAAATGCCCATTTCCCAAACTTTTATTGACAAGCCATGTTACCTGTGTCTGGTACGGGTCTGATGAAAATTTTCATTAGCATAGTACCAAAAATTGTAATTATGTTGACAAACGTTTTTTTTGGATAATTGCATCTCCCAATAATTAATTTTTTTATAATTGATGAGTATCCACACTGACAATAAATAATATTCATGTTCTTTAGGAATCTTTGAACAGTCAACTTTCTCTCGTAATGTTAGTTTACATGGGCAGCACCCCACACAAAAAATTGATTTTATCCGGTGGCAATATTTTTTGGAACATTTATATCATAATAAGGAACACTGCCAATGTTTTCTAGAATATAGTAATATATAGTATATAAGGTGTCACAGAATAACTATTCGTAATTTTTATAAAAGATAGCGAACACTTAAATAAACTTTTTTTCTGCCAGCATTAGACTGGGATGATGACAAGGTCACCTAGCTGCCATTACGAGAACTACTTCCTGCAGGAAATGACCTGTAGTCGGACAAGATAGCATGCACCTGCATATATCAACTTGATAGCAGGATCCGACGGCACTTTTTGTCGACGAGCAAGAACCGACATACATTAAAATGCATGTATATGCTAGTCTATGCATCAGCGCACTGATGAGCTGAAATAATAGCGAAATAGATCTATCTGCAGTTGGATGCGGTGTAGATAGCATACCGCAGGCATGCATTTTAATTATTTGTAGTTAATTATTATGTGTATTATTTTAATTTTTAAATATGTACAAAAATAAAATACAATCAATTCATCAAAAGTATTTGAAATGAATTGGGAATAAAATGGGATTGATTGTAGGTAGTGATCTACGGTTTAGACGTCATGTTGATGGAGGTGTTCAAGGAGCGTTTTGTAACTTAAAATCAATTTATAATAACCATCATATGTTAAACAGGCGCACTAAGATTGTACTGTGTGAATCCCTGGTGTTGTCTAAGTTCAATTACTGTGACACGGTGTATGGCAGCTGTATTGACAGTACTTCTAAAAGACGAATACAGGATACAGGGCATACATAACTCATGTCTTCGACTCTGCTTTGATATTCGTAGAAGGCAGAGTGTCTCTAGCAAGCTGAGCGAAGCTGACTGGTTGAACATGGAGAGTAGGCGTTATCTTTATTTCGCCGTTTTGATTCATAAAATCATACGAAACAAAACAACACCATATTTAACACAAAAAGATAACATTTAGAACGGACGTTCGTAAAGTCAATATAAGAACTAGGGGCATAATTAGTCATTGTTCGAGCGATTGTTCTCATACCAAGCATCTAAAGTTTATAATAATATTCCGGCCAAATTTAAACAACTGTCTATTTCACAGTTTAAAAGGCAAATCATGCAGTGGATCATCTCAAAATAATTACATATCTCGAACTCACCTCGTATACTTTTTTGCTGGGTTGTTTTTCTTCTCAATTTTGTCTTCAATGCACCATTGACTATACTAACGCCTTGTTACATTACTTTTTAAAGTGGCATCTTTATTCTCACCGTACGAACACATTTCTTATTTTGTTTATTTTATGTTATAAATACTAAAATACATATTTTTTTTGTTGTTGGTTTTCCATAAGTTATCTACGAGTATCTTGATTCAATAAAAATTAGGCAGCACTCGGCGATTGTTAATTAATTAATCTACTATGCAAGGATGTCCAGCAAAGAAGATAAGGTATGCTTACCTGAATCTAAGGCCATTCTTTTTTCAAATTCTAGGCAAGAACCAGAGATACTGTTGTACCGATAAACATTATTATTATTATTTATTTGGCTATCACAGAACATAGACTGCTCAGATAGATGTTTTATGTGTAACATTCACCTCTCCCAGAGATTATTATTATTATCATTAACATTATCATTATCATTATCATTATTATTATTATTATTATTATTATTTTAAATAATCATATTAAGTTTTATGTACATCATTGGAAAACTTAAACAAGATAAAATAACCTTTCCGGGGAAAGAGGCTTTAGCGAATTTTCCTTGTATAGAAGATATTCTTTCTTACAGAAAGCAAAAAAAAACCTAGGAGATCATTGTTAGGTCAGGACCTATCAAGGAGCTCGATCCGTTAAGCCGATCGGGGGGTATGAATGTGACAGACATCAGACGGACAAAGCGCCTTTGAAAAATGCTCTAAAAATAGCCGATTTTAAGCCACTTGTACTTAAAAATAAGGTAAGTTTATGTGCTTTCTTGCAAAACTGAAGGGCATAATCTGAATGGGAACATCATTTTTCACAACTTTTGTATTTAGATTCTTTACGTAAAATTAAAAATAGCCAAGTTAGAGGAATACAAACATGTCGCCAAAATTTGTTTTTTTAATATCCATTAAACCTCGAACTTTTTCCAAAAATCCAAAAAGTTCATTAACCTTCTTTCTATTTCTGCCAGTTTCTGAAATTCCCCTGCTAAACATCGAAAAACTTAACCTGTATTGTATTTAGATACAATAAATAATATAATTTGGCAGAATACAGGCAGATGGCATGCCATCTAATTTTCTACTAACATCATACATACATAACATCATGTAGGCCAAACTAGTTTTGTGCCATGCTGTCTGGACTAGGCCTAAACTACACTGACGAGCTGTAACAACAGCGAAACAGATCTGTCCTCGGATCTGTATGTAGTTGGTTTGGTTGCGGTGCAGACAGCATAGCACAGACATATATTTTACATATAACTTGCGAATTTGATCACACATAAACCCCAAGGACGGACTGTCTGCTTCCTGTAGGGGCAATGTTTGGGAATGTGTAGCAATAACGAAGTTCGAATACCTTCACAACTTGCTTAGGTGGTTAACCTCCAGCCCTGAAGTCCCCAACAAAGATGCCCCTGCTCTACACAACTCAAACACCAACTAGTACACGTTTCGAACTCCATCAGCCTGTGTTAAACTTGTATCGTCTTGATGTTATCCGAAACCAGTGAAGTCGACGTGAGAAGCAAAACAAAAGCCAAATATCCTGCAAGTGCGGGTTATGTGAAATTCGTTTCGAAGCCGGGCCTTTCAGGAGCGCAACAATAAAGAACATATTTAAGTAGAGCGGATCCCGAAGTGGCTGCAATGTTGGCCTRGCCGCAGGCGCATCTGTTACATCAGCGAAATATTTAGCTCCTTTAAACCGGAGGATATACAAAATGCCCGCTAGGCAGCTAAATTCCTCAAATGTTTCGTAGTAAAACACTGCACCAGTCCGACGGGAATATTCGCATTTTTACCACAGAATTTAAGCGGAATACGGGACACGTATTGCGGGCGCAATATAATGGAACGCGGTTTTTTATGTTTTAGGTCAGAATGAAGGAAGAGAAAATGGCGAATCGAATTCCAGAAAAATGCGCTAAATAATGAAATATTCTACGGCACCGATGTATTATMATTCCTGAATAGAGATTTTATCGCCTTTTTACTATGGCGATTCGTTCGCGTAAAGTTTAAACACTGTTTCGGCATATTTGATTTGATATAGGCATTTATACTTGCTGTCAAGGTATTTGGAATATCGTAAAAATAAAGGCAGGGACCCGAATTTAGCTTAACAATACAGTTATTAGGGTGATTATAAATAATCTTTAAGCAACCATAGTTTGCGGCAGCACAGCGGCAATGTGCGAGTTAATAATACTTGGATCCGTTCTGCAATTCTTTTAAATAGCGTAATGTAGGTAATAACAAAACAGAGAACCAGCCAGACGATAAGAAGTAATACAGTTAAAGTGAGACTAGGAGGGCAGCTGCCTTCAGTGCCATCTGTCTATTCTCACTTGAACCAGTCCGCCCGCCGCGATTATAGGCGACGGTCTGCCATGGTCAGTTTGCTCTCTACCCCTGCCTGATGAACCCCAACAGGGCAAAACTAGTCGCAAGGTGAGAGCGAACTGACCAGGGCAGATAATTTATTTCAGTAATACAGTTAGTTTGGAGTCAAAACCAAGTACTTCAATTCGCAATATTCTTGGCTTATTGTCCATAAAAATTTAAGGAAATTTTAAATGTTTAGAGACATTACTGGCTTTTTTTCTCTAAAGCTACGTTTCTTTCGTTCAGTGTTCCCCCAGTGAAGATATATACATATATTATGCTGTACCTACATAAAGCAGAGGTAAGAAATAAGTGGTATCATTTCGTTTCGTTTGATAATAATTATTCTTATTAGTTTAGGAATTTATGGGGGCCTTGGGAAAGTTCCAAATTCATCCAGATTGATGAAATCCAGGCACCTCCGCCGTTGGAAGAAAATGATGGTGACGTCGCTATTCAAGTACTGGAAAACAACCGTGTTATCGAAAACCATTTTAGTCTGCGAAAAAAAAATATTTTGCAGGACTTCAAAAATTCGAAGTAGCCAAAAAAATCTTTGTTTAAGGATAATTTTTCAAACAATTTTTGTATACTTGAATTGTTTCTGGGTAACAATTATGTTCAGTTCAGACTGTTTATGCATGAAAACGGCGTTCCATTTATTATCAAATATTTAGTAAAATGTAATGTTATTATCGCATTCTTTCATTAAATCCTTATTCGATGTTAACATAATTCTAGGTTTTTTTACAGCACTATTTTGGATGTATTACAACAGCAATTGCAATTTGCAACAGTAAACTGTAACGTTAACGGCATTAGTTATCCCAACCGTATAACATTTTTATTTGACAATTAATTTTGGTAGACCATAATTGATAGCTGTCGATAGAATGAGAATTCATTAAATCTCGATGACTCTGCCATCTGTGGCGGCTACAAAAACCGATTTATTGTCGCCCATTCCGTGCTTGAAAATTAGTTTTGGATACGGTCTGGTTCATTGCCGCTGAAACGTTTTTATTACATGTTTACGGTTAATATTTTTTGAAATGTTGTATAAAGCAACAAGTAATCGGCTGCCAAAGCGCTGGAAAATCGATTTAATACACGAAAATTTGCGAGAACATGGAATATAAGCATGTTACGGGTGTGAAAGTAGAACATGGAAGCTTTTTCATAGACCTGAAAGACTTCAGAAATTGACATAATCTTAATTATTCATCTACACGTGTTTTTTCTTTAAATTACACACAAATTATTTCTTTATATATATTTATACTTGGAACAGACGAGCACTACGAGGTCTAAACTGGAGTCAATAATTTACTATTACCCACGCATCACATAAAAACATTATCTACACCTGCCTAAAAAAGAGAGAATCTTAAAGGGAATTTATTATTCATTTCTACCGAAACAAGTTGAATTTATCATAGGTAAATGAAACATTACAAGTTATTGCTACAATTTTATGAAATTGCGGAAGTAAATATGAATGTACATCTGGTGCCTTCGCCGTTATCGGATAAGAATTAATGGAAATAATTTTATTAACAAAACATTAATAAAATAAAAATTCTACCAAAATATTGCATAATTAAACAAATAAAACATAAAAAATAAGGTGAAGATGTTTTTGTTTTCATACCTCATAACAAAATCTTTAAATAATCCGAAAAAACTGGCCTTGCGTTCTGACCATGACGATTATGAGTGATGATTGTCTATTTAAAGCGATAACTGGGAATTTCAGTGAAGTAAAAATTACGAAATTCAATATAATTTCGTTACTAATTGACGTCAGGTGTCTTGTAAATGGGCGATTGTTTACATCTGGGGTCAGCACGTCACGCGTCAGCCTCAGCCCGTCTATTTATTAGTTATTTATTGTTGTTTGCGTTAATTTTGTAACAAGCGAATTAAAATACGCCAAGAAAAAGTGAAATACTTCTGCAGGCATGTTCATTGTTATGAAATTTGTATACAGCGACGAGCGGTTCAACGCGGCGGAGATGAGGAACGTAAAAGCAACAGCATAAGTGAACTTTTTATCAAATTAACGTATCATTGATAATTTGATCACAGTGGGTTGTTGGAAACATACTATTTGTAAACATAAAAATGTAAGAATCAAAAATGTACCCTAAGCTTGACATTTATTTTAGAGGTCAGAATAAATATAAATTGCCATTTATTTTCGGAGCTCTTGTGGCTCGTTTCCGGTCTGGCTAACAGTCGAATATATGGGGAACAACGTCGTCCTTTATTATAACATTTCCCTCTATCAACTTAAAACGCATATAACTTTTCATATCCTCTTTAAGCTATTACAAAATGGAAATTGAATGGTAAACACATATAATCCCAAAAATAATAATAATAAAACTTACATTAAGAATAGATCTTCTCTACAGAAAAACAAACTTTGCGATTTCGGCATATCACGTCTAGGGACCTTAAACAACTTTTTCATACGTTGATAATCTCGAGGAACGGTTAGAAAAATATTTTGTTAGCTGTAATGACTGATGTACTCTTACAGCCAGGTACAAAACAGCACTTGTTTTGTTTCCATACATAATAGATGCTTGTAAAACTACACAAATCACTTTTTGGTGCGAACTCTTACACCGTGCTTTCAATAAACACAACACATAAGCTTTTCCAATACATTAAATAGCACGCTCCTCGATATTGTTTACGTGACACTTGACGTCACGAGTTGAATAACCTTGGATAGAAGCGTTTTGGCGGTGACTCCTAAGATTCGAATTTCAGACCTGAAATTCTCTACCAAGAAATATTTTTTTTTGTTTTTTTTAACATGGCGTACGATATATATGCACTTCAAGATTCATTTTACGTAATTTTCAAAAAAAGTGAATACCCAACTGTAAACCGGTGTGAAAACAGCAGCCAAAACACAGCAGCCTAAATTTCCGAATGTAGCCGAACGTACCACAGAAGTAGTAAAAATAGAGCGCTTTTCGGTCAGACCCATCATCAAAATTAAGGATAAATATATTAGGTATACAGATTCAGGCGAAATGCTGAATAACTAATACTAGCTATAAATAAAGCCAAATAAACAAATATTATTTATATAATGGGCATTAGAGATTGTGCCACGCTAAAACCCCTCATAAAACAGCACTGACTATTTAAATATGGATCCGTACATACAAATCTAATTAAACTTTCAGAAAAAAACAAGCACTATTAGAGCAACTAATTTCGCATAAAAATAATTTTTGCAAAGCATGCCTTGGTTGCGAAAAAAATTAATCTTGCCTTTTGGAAATTCACAGCGGCGAATAATAAACATGGACGCGCACATACGAATCCAATAAAACTTTGAAAAGGGTACAAGCACTGTCAAAGAAACTAATTGCGCATAAAAATATTTTTTGCAAAGCACGTCTTGGTCGCGAAAAAAAATAATTTTGGTTTTTGGAAATATACAGGGTTGAATATTAAACATGGACGCGCACATACGAATCCAATGAAACTTTGAGAAAAGAACAACCACTGCTAGAGAAACTAATTGCACATAAAAAGATTTTTTGCAAAGCATGCCTTGGTCTCGAAAAAAATTAATTTTGGTTTTTGGAAATAAACTGGGTTGAATATTAAACATGGACGCGCACATACGAATCCAATGAAACTTTGAGAAAAGAACAACCACTATTAGAGAAACTAATTGCACATAAAAAGATTTTTTGCAAAGCATGCCTTGGTCTCGAAAAAAATTAATTTTGGTTTTTGGAGATATACAGGGTTGAATATTAAACATGGACGCGCACATACGAATCCAATGAAACTTTGAGAAAAGAACAACCACTATTAGAGAAACTAATTGCACATAAAAAGATTTTTTGCAAAGCATGCCTTGGTCTCGAAAAAAATTAATTTTGGTTTTTGGAAATAAACTGGGTTGAATATTAAACATGGACGCGCACATACGAATCCAATGAAACTTTGAGAAAAGAACAACCACTATTAGAGAAACTAATTGCACATAAAAAGATTTTTTGCAAAGCATGCCTTGGTCTCGAAAAAAATTAATTTTGGTTTTTGGAGATATACAGGGTTGAATATTAAACATGGACGCGCACATACGAATCCAATGAAACTTTGAGAAAAGAACAACCACTATTAGAGAAACTAATTGCACATAAAAAGATTTTTTGCAAAGCATGCCTTGGTCTCGAAAAAAATTAATTTTGGTTTTTGGAAATATACAGGGTTGAATATTAAACATGGACGCGCACATACGAATCCAATGAAACTTTGAGAAAAGAACAACCACTATTAGAGAAACTAATTGCACATAAACAGATTTTTTGCAAAGCATGCCTTGGTCTCGAAAAAAATTAATTTTGGTTTTTGGAAATATACAGGGTTGAATATTAAACATGGACGCGCACATACGAATCCAATGAAACTTTGAGAAAAGAACAACCACTGCTAGAGAAACTAACTGCACATAAAGAGATTTTTTGCAAAGCATGCCTTGGTCTCGAAAAAAATTAATTTTGGTTTTTGGAAATAAACTGGGTTGAATATTAAACATGGACGCGCACATACGAATCCAGTGAAACTTTGAGAAAAGAACAACCACTATTAGAGAAACTAATTGCACATAAAAAGATTTTTTGCAAAGCATGCCTTGGTCTCGAAAAAAATTAATTTTGGTTTTTGGAGATATACAGGGTTGAATATTAAACATGGACGCGCACATACGAATCCAATGAAACTTTGAGAAAAGAACAACCACTATTAGAGAAACTAATTGCTCATAAAAAGATTTTTTGCAAAGCATGCCTTGGTCTCGAAAAAAATTAATTTTGGTTCTTGGAAATATACAGGGTTGAATATTAAACATGGACGCGCACATACGAATCCAATGAAACTTTGAGAAAAGAACAACCACTGTTAGAGAAACTAATTGCACATAAACAGATTTTTTGCAAAGCATGCCTTGGTCTCGAAAAAAATTAATTTTGGTTTTTGGAAATATACAGGGTTGAATATTAAACATGGACGCGCACATACGAAACCAATGAAACTTTAAGGAAAGAACAACCACTATTAAAGAAACTAATTGAACATAAAAAGATTTTTTGCAAAGCATGCCTTGGTCTCGAAAAAAATTAATATTGGTTTTTGGAAATAAACAGGGTTGAATATTAAACATGGACGCGCACATACGATTCCAATGAAACTTTGAGAAAAGAACAACCACTATTAGAGAAAATAATTGCACATAAAAAGATTTTTTGCAAAGCATGCCTTGGTCTCGAAAAAAATTAATTTTGGTTTTTGGAGATATACAGGGTTGAATATTAAACATGGACGCGCACATACGAATCCAATGAAACTTTGAGAAAAGAACAACCACTATTAGAGAAACTAATTGCTCATAAAAAGATTTTTTGCAAAGCATGCCTTGGTCTCGAAAAAAATTAATTTTGGTTTTTGGAAATATACAGGGTTGAATATTAAACATGGACGCGCACATACGAATCCAATGAAACTTTGAGAAAAGAACAACCACTATTAGAGAAACTAATTGCACATAAACAGATTTTTTGCAAAGCATGCCTTGGTCTCGAAAAAAATTAATTTTGGTTTTTGGAAATATACAGGGTTGAATATTAAACATGGACGCGCACATACGAATCCAATGAACCTTTGAGGAAAGAACAACCACTATTAAAGAAACTAATTGAACATAAAAAGATTTTTTGCAAAGCATGCCTTGGTCTCGAAAAAAATTAATATTGGTTTTTGGAAATAAACAAAACAAACAACCACTATTAGAGAAAATAATTGCACATAAAAAGATTTTTTGCAAAGCATGCCTTGGTCTCGAAAAAAATTAATTTTGGTTTTTGGAGATATACAGGGTTGAATATTAAACATGGACGCGCACATACGAATCCAATGAAACTTTGAGAAAAGAACAACCACTATTAGAGAAACTAATTGCTCATAAAAAGATTTTTTGCAAAGCATGCCTTGGTCTCGAAAAAAAATTAATTTTGGTTTTTGGAAATATACAGGGTTGAATATTAAACATGGACGCGCACATACGAATCCAATGAAACTTTGAGAAAAGAACAACCACTATTAGAGAAACTAATTGCACATAAAAAGATTTTTTGCAAAGCATGCCTTGGTCTCGAAAAAAAAATTAATTTTGGTTTTTGGAAATATACAGGGTTGAATATTAAACATGGACGCGCACATACGAATCCAATGAAACTTTGAGAAAAGAACACGCACTGTTAGAGAAACTAATTGCACATAAAAAGATTTTTTGCAAAGCATGCCTTGGTCTCGAAAAAAATTAATTTTGGTTTTTGGAAATATACAGGGTTGAATATTAAACATGGACGCGCACATACGAATCCAATGAAACATTGAGAAAAGAACAACCACTATTAAAGAAACTAATTGCACTTAAAAAGATTTTTTGCAAAGCATGCCTTGGTCTCGAAAAAATTAATTTTGGTTTTTGGAAATAAACAGGGTTGATTATTAAACATGGACGCGCACATACGAATCCAATGAAACTTTGAGAAAAGAACACGCACTGTTAGAGAAACTAATTGCATATAAAAAGATTTTTTGCAAAGCATGCCTTGGTCTCGAAAAAATTAATTTTGGTTTTTGGAAATATACAGGGTTGAATATTAAACATGGACGCGCACATACGAATCCAATGAAACTTTGAGGAAAGAACAACCACTATTAAAGAAACTAATTGAACATAAAAAGATTTTTTGCAAAGCATGCCTTGGTCTCGAAAAAAATTAATATTGGTTTTTGGAAATAAACAGGGTTGAATATTAAACATGGACGCGCACATACGATTCCAATGAAACTTTGAGAAAAGAACAWCCACTATTAGAGAAAYTAATTGCACATAAAAAGATTTTTTGCAAAGCATGCCTTGGTCTCGAAAAAAATTAATTTTGGTTTTTGGAGATATACAGGGTTTGAATATTAAACATGGACGCGCACATACGAATCCAATGAAACTTTGAGAAAAGAACAACCACTATTAGAGAAACTAATTGCTCATAAAAAGACTTTTTGCAAAGCATGCCTTGGTCTCGAAAAAAATTAATTTTGGTTTTTGGAGATATACAGGGTTGAATATTAAACATGGACGCGCACATACGAATCCAATAAAACTTTTGAAAAAGGTACAAGCACTGTCAAAGAAAACTAATTGCGCATAAAAATATTTTTTTGCAAAGCACGTCTTGGTCGCGAAAAAAATTAATTTTGGTTTTTGGAAATATACAGGGTTGAATATTAAACATGGACGCGCACATACGAATCCAATGAAACTTTGAGAAAAGAACACGCACTGTTAGAGAAACTAATTGCACATAAAAAGATTTTTTGCAAAGCATGCCTTGGTCTCGAAAAAAATTAATTTTGGTTTTTGGAGATATACAGGGTTGAATATTAAACATGGACGCGCACATACGAATCCAATGAAACTTTGGAGAAAAGAACAACCACTATTAGAGAAACTAATTGCTCATAAAAAGATTTTTTGCAAAGCATGCCTTGGTCTCGAAAAAAATTAATTTTGGTTTTTGGAGATATACAGGGTTGAATATTAAACATGGACGCGCACATACGAATCCAATAAAACTTTGAAAAAGGTACAAGCACTGTCAAAGAAACTAATTGAACATAAAAAGATTTTTTGCAAAGCATGCCTTGGTCTCGAAAAAAATTAATATTGGTTTTTGGAAATAAACAGGGTTGAATATTAAACATGGACGCTCACATACGATTCCAATGAAACTTTGAGAAAAGAACAACCACTATTAGAGAAAATAATTGCACATAAAAAGATTTTTTGCAAAGCATGCCTTGGTCTCGAAAAAAATTAATTTTGGTTTTTGGAGATATACAGGGTTGAATATTAAACATGGACGCGCACATACGAATCCAATGAAACTTTGAGAAAAGAACAACCACTATTAGAGAAACTAATTGCACATAAAAAGATTTTTTGCAAAGCATGCCTTGGTCTCGAAAAAAATTAATTTTGGTTGTTGGAAATAWACAGGGTTGAATATTAAACATGGACGCGCACATACGAATCCAATGAAACTTTGAAGAAYAGAACAACCACTATTAGAGAAACTAATTGCACATAAAAAGATTTTTTGCAAAGCATGCCTTGGTCTCGAAAAAAATTAATTTTGGTTTTTGGAAATAAACAGGGTTGAATATTAAACATGGACGCGCACATACGAATTCCAATGAAACTTTGAGAAAAGAACAACCACTATTAGAGAAACTAATTGCACATAAGAAGATTTTTTGCAAAGCATGCCTTGGTCTCGAAAAAAATTAATTTTGGTTTTTGGAAATTAAACAGGGTTGAATATTAAACATGGACGCGCACATACGAATCCAATGAAACTTTGAGAAAAGAACAACCACTATTAGAGAAACTAATTGCACATAAAAAGATTTTTTGCAAAGCATGCCTTGGTCTCGAAAAAAATTAATTTTGGTTTTTGGAAATAACAGGGTTGAATATTAAACATGGACGCGCACATACGAATCCAATGAAACTTTGAGAAAAGAACAACCACTATTAGAGAAACTAATTGCACATAAAAAGATTTTTTGCAAAGCATGCCTTGGTCTCGAAAAAAATTAATTTTGGTTTTTGGAATAAACAGAAATATTAAACAGGGTTGAATATTAAACATGGACGCGCA